>CCAG010011434.1:0-154810 GCA_001077435.1 Glossina morsitans morsitans | reverse complement strand
GCTTATGTTACATGTGTATAATGTCAGCACACATGTACACACTATGAATGTTTGTATGTACATAAATTTTTTTATAGTTTTGTGATTCTCTTTTAACAAGAGAGAAAGGATTGTATAAATTAATTTTGAAAACATGGATTAACGCATATATATAACTGTACGTAAATACTCGTATGCAGACGTATTCGCCCAAACTGAACAAGTTTAATACTAACATATATGGGATATACGTTTAACTAGATACATACACATACGGAAGAACGCATATACATACAGCGATAAATTGTAAGGAAATCTACTATATTTTCATATCTGTATTCATGACTACAGAGCACACAAGATCTAAGAAGAGAAACGAAGAACAAGTTAAAGATGACGAAAAAAAGAAGAAAAAAATAGTATTCACACCAATTAGACCGCAAAGAATTCACTTTGAATTTTCTACATGCATCTTCTTGACTGACGGAATGACTGACTACAACAACTAAAAAATGCTATTGCAAATATGACTGCAATACTTTAGGTACTGTATGCACTGTATGTCCGCACATACAAGCACAGTTCGTCATTCAGAAATTCAATTGAGAAAAGTCTCAGCAATTCATGTCTTGTTTTATGTTCGCTGACATAACGTTAAAGTTGTAAATTATGAGTTATCGGTGTACAAAGATTCTCTGATGTATAAATGCAACGGTATATGTCATGTATCGTACCTAATTGAATAGAAATGCTTGCTTGTGCATATGTATATGCAAGCAAGAGCAATTATGCGTTCTTTCATGTAAGTATATGTACAAGGACAAGTAATTATTTATAGAGCTTTGTCAGTTTTCCTTTCACAGAGAGAATCCGCAACTACCACTACTCTTTTTCGACTGAAATACCGCTACTTGTCAACACAAATAAAGGATAAAAGCTTGCACGTCTGAACTTGGATATTGGTGCAAACGTCCTACCGCAGTCAACTTCACTTTTGATGCTTTCTCTTTTTAAATGTATTTAAAGTTTTACGGTTCAAAAAACATTTTTCTTTGTTAGAGCGTTCCTTTTCAATTTCAACAAATGATTTTTTAAAGTCGCTTCCTTTTGATTATATTCAAATTTACTGTTGTCTAGTAGACAGTTTTTAAGGACAACTTTTTTTGTACTGAAAAATTAAACGAAATAATATCTGGTTACCTGATATAATCTTCACAACAGCTTCGTAGGACTCTACTGAGTTGAGGGTCGTTCACATAGATAGCGTACTCGGATAGCCAGATATGTACCACACACATGCACATCGTCGCTTTTACCTTTCTCCACATTTCTGATACAGACCTTCTTATTTTATCTTACACGGTCTTTGGAAGCGTAGAATGTAAGTCTAGTTTGACTACCGAAAACTAATGTTTGCATGTACTTTTGAGGAACATAGTTAACGTGTAAGAAGATATTTAATGCAAATCCATTTTCGCTTCCCTTCTCAATTTAAACTGTACATAAGATTCACGCGCGTGTGTGCGACTTACATTTATTTGAGTTTCCATGCTCAGCATACATTTACGTGCATTCAATTGAAGTATCCATCAAAAAACTGTGTCTAGTATTTTAAGAAAGTTGCTTTTACTTAAGCAACGATTCACCTGCGTAGATTTTCTGTTATTTCTCCATAATATTCCTATAGAATGCAGTGGTTTCTTTTTAATGGTAATACACCCTTGAAAGCGTTTTTGAAAGACGACCAAAGTTTGAATAACACGCATAGGAAATGGTGCACTATAAGTACGTCGTTCATCCCATACAATGTATACCATTTTGATCAGCATGGTGAGCAGATTCTTTCCGATTGTTGTTTGTACTGTTATCTATAACATTGAATGTGTAAGAAAGTCTATCATTTTCGCCGAATTATGATATCAAAAACTTCCTTCATTTGTTGTGATGGATAAGTGAATAAAGGGGTACATGTTTGGAGAGGAGGAGGAGGTAAATCAGATTAAGAATTCGTCCGTATGTTAACAAGGGTCAGTATGTAAGTATTCCAAAAAGTGTTCTCACTCCGTAGAGCTCAGAACAAACCATGGTTGGAAGAATAATACAAACGATATGCATTAGGCACGATACGATAGGCAGTCAACGTGTAGTGTGAAGAGGTTTTCTTTCTAGAGATGATAGTCACTTAATCGACACCCAGCCGAAGATAACTTTATTATCGATTTTCTTTAAGATATGAACTTGCAAACGCAATAAAGTTTGTATACGTTTTTTAGTGTACGCAGGTCGCATATTTCGCTTTCCAAGTACTATCTTGAATGCATACCGGTTGTCATTTAAATCTTTCACTTGGAATATCTAATTTCTAGTTAGTTGAGAATGTGTGAGAAAAACTAGAGAGAGAATTGAAGAGAAAAGCAAAGGAGTGCCATAAAATAATTTGTATACGCTTTCGTTTATTCAAACGCAAATCTTATTGTGCAAAATAAATGCGATTCGGTGAAGAGTACAGTATCTCTAGAATATTGTAATAAAATATCATTAAAATCTTTAAAGTACATGTCTATAGCACATTTCACATTTACATTTTTAAATTTCGAATGTAAAATTTGCTTCACTTATCCGAAATTTGCTTTAGTTTCTTTGACTACAGCTGGCTTAGGACACAATAAACAGCCGAACTATCCGGGGACGCGTGAAATATTGATTAAATCGATTGGAAATGATTAAACCGTACGGTCGATAAATTAAGACAAAACACATTTTGCTTTAACAGAGTTTAGCTCGGTTACAGAATAACGATTACGTTCAAGTTTAAGTTTATGGATTACGCATTACACTTTAAAACAATCGATCTCGTTCGGTTGTCTAACTTGAACTGAAATCATCATTAAAGTTCGCTCCTCTTACAAGCACTAATAAGTAGTGGTCATTACAGTTATTAGTGCATGGAAGCGATGAGAACGCTTACACATAATAAAACTTATAAGGCTAAAGAATATGGACAGTCGCGTCATCTTCTGTGCCGCTTCAGATGTTTCCACTTCCAAGTCGAACGTACACAAGCACTAAAAATTCGTTTCTTTCTTGTCTCTCTACAATCATTCCCGACTAATACCTTGTTCATGTGTATAGAGGAAATCGTTTGAGGCTAATCCGGCTGGTCATATATAAAAAAAGAAAAAAAATGTCGGCGGCATTGAAAAGATAACGATATGTTAACAAGAACGAGATAAGAATAGAAAATGTAAACATAGATAAAAACGCAATCATGCTTTACGTTATATATGATATGAAAAAAGTTTGTTGTTACTACTTACCATAAACTGTATGCGTAAACTTGGAGGAAAATTACAATACACAAAGAATGTAATAAGAAATGTCAAAAACTTAAAACAATTCTAGTTTTTTTCATATATGGGAGCCTTTGACTAAACGTAGCAATGAAATTAGGCTTTTCTGGTAGCTTTTACCGCCTTCTAGGACATATCAAAAAATTGGAATTGTATTAATTCCCTAAAACGTGGACAATTATAATTTGAAATAGGGAAGATATTTGAGGATCTCGGCCGTGTTGCGTACTGAACATAGCAATGAAACTAGGGTTTTCTGGAAACTGTTGGAACCTTTTCAGGGCTATTAAATATCCAGAGTAGCCTTACGTCCCTGAAATTTTTCCTCGCGCGACTTGCACATTGCATTGTCCTAGCGACTGTATTAAGAAGTTAGCTTTTTCGTTTTGTGGTCATAATTAATGACTTAGTTTGTTTCATATGCGCATCATTTGCATTATTGTTCCATCTTAATACTTATATTAATTCTTGAGCGACCAAAGCCATTTTATCAAAGACATAGCACTCTCAAAGTGCACCCTCTTCCACTTCGGTCAGTTATTGACATAACAAAAACTGAAAAATTTTCCTTTTATCTTCGCAGTGTGTTACCTTCATTTTCAAGGAGAGAAATGAAGCGTTCCATATATCATTTGCACGGAAAATCAATTCGCAAGATATTCATATAAAAGAAATATAACAAAAGGAAAGGCAATCTTAACGTCTGTACCTACATATTGTGCTAATGCGAGGTCTGTTTGTGACTGCACACGAAATGAAAAAAAGTCCTCATAGCAAGCAGAAGACTCGATAAGGAAAACACACGCTTTGCTTACCATCATACAGAATATTTTAATGTGCTGCATAGTAGACTGTGGTGCATCGAAGTTTATGCTTATACTTGCAAAAAACTACTCCTTGAAATGTCACTTTTGGAACATAATTAACACAAAATCACCATAATCGGAGGGTTCTGGTTACTTATATACTGCAAGCTTTTTTCTCTAACGACAAGTACCAAATTTATAATGTAGATTTCACACAACCAGGTCGAACATCGGGCATTGTAAATAAAATTTCATTTTCTTCACTGCTGGAACTATCGCCGATATCATATCATAAAAGTTGTAACTATCATTGAAAGATCGGCACACAAGGGCTTTATTAACGGAGGCTGGGACCTGCAACCCCAAGCTTAATTTAGAATCAAGTGTAAAGATAAGTATATACATGCGCCAAACACAGCCCATCTTATGGATATCAATGTAATAGTCCTTACCTAACGAAACACCCTTACCAAACGTTAACTGCTTACATCTTTTGAAGTTAGGTAACGTATTATTGTCATAGTTGAGCTAACTTAGTTTAACGAAACCATGTTTGGAGAGTCTTACGACCGAAGTCTATTCACTAAAAAATGCTTAAATAGGTAGAGCCTCCAGTTAGCAATTCCTCTGCAATTTTCGACGTTGTTTCTAGCACCGTTCTAGTGAAGAGGAATTAGGAAGTGCTCAATCCGCTGCACAGAAAAGTATCCTTTTTTAAGAGAAGAGACGAATAAGAGACTAAAAAAAGTGAAATACATGTAGAAACATTTTTCAGGAAAACCAAAAATTTATTTGAAATGTTATATTGTTCGCGATAGTTGTAAGCAAATCGGTAGCATATATTCGCCATTCTTTGCGAAATTTGTCAAATCGCTTATGGAAACATACATATGTGAGCCAATATTATTTAATTAATATATTGTCTGCCGGCTTCTGCCCTTGCTATTCATTCATCTTCTTTTTCATCGCGATCCAATAAAGTTATGGAATATTCTATTCCTATAGACATCTTCACATGTTTTTTTTTTATTCTTTAAATTAACAACTTGAGGGAATTGTTTTTACTTTGTTTTAATTTTGTTTTTACCAAAAGTTTTGTTCCAAATTAGTTCACAAGGCGAATGAATTCTTGCAAAATAAGGACTTTTCACTGAAAGAGAATGCCCTTAGTTACGTTTGAATTTAATCCTTTGTTGTCTTGCTATTAAAATTTTCTTCAGCTCCGTTCCCTTCAAAGCTTTCTTCTTTCTTCAAAACAGCTTCCTTTTCGGCTTCGCCAGATGAAATCATATAGTTTCTAATGCATTTTAAGCCACGATATTGCATTTTAAAGGCCGCTACTCGGGTGCCAAATTCAACCGCTTCCCGGATCGACATATTCCGGCTGATCAAACCATGTATAACAGCCGCAACAAACGTGGCACCTGCACCGATCGTATCCAATACTTGTATGGGTGGGGGAGGAGGTATATGATAATATTCATATTGTGCCGTAAGTACATGCACTCCATCACCTGCCCATGGACAGATTAAATGCGAATTGCAAAAGCACAAGTCTAGTTCACTATCTCTTTTGTCTTCTCTCAATTGAAGAATCGATAACAATTCCCTTAAGGAAAATACAGTTTCCTTAGGAGTTTTCCAACCTATATGCGAAGCAAATTGTCGACCAACAAACACTAAATCAACTCGCATGGCCAGCGTCAATATATCGTAAGTGGGCTTAGCCAATTCTACAGATATTGTAATGTGTCCGTCATTTTCTTTATTATATCGTCGTATCCTATTTATCATCGGCGTTGTTTCCCGAGGATTTCTACCCTCAAAATGTATCCATTTATAATTTGTTAACTTTATTCGCTCTTTGAAATCTGTATAACTTAAATTCGGAGGATTCGTATCTGAGCGAACGATTACGTTTTCTTTTCCATATTGACAGGAGAATATTGAAGAATATGGCTGCTGAATGTCAAGCTGAGGGCAGTTCTCAATAATTACACCATATTCTTGAAAATCTTGCAGTAAAAATTTGTATGCTGTCCGCCCACTTAAAACGCCAAAGTATTCACTACATGTGCCTAGCAGTTGTAAAACTGTGCAATTGTTCGAAGCATTACCACCACGTTGCCAATAGCCTTTGATTGTTCGGGTATGGTCATCGGTGTGAATTCCTTCACAGACATGGAAAATATTTAATATGCAGGTACCAACACAGAGCACCCGTTTGGGATTTTCTTTGTTGACATCCAGCTTTTCCTCTTTCCTTTGGTTTTCTATTAATTTTATATATTTTTTTATAAACAAGATTTTTAAACCAATAATTTTTTATGTATTATCTGAATATTTTTTTGTTTCTTCTTCGCATTTGAAGAGTTGCAATATTACGTAAGTGATTCGGAAGAATCGTTTTGGGACTTTACTTAACAACTTTATTACCTGGCGAAATTGATGCTCTTCCAATTGCGTCGAGTGTAATGTCAAATACACTTTGAATATATTCGTCGATCATTTCCAAGATGTGATGACTCTCTTTTTGAAGTGCTAGAGAAGTAGCTCCCTTCCTTAATTGAAGAAAGCTTATTAAAAGTCTTCAGAGGAGCTAAGAACTGATTGAATGTTGCCTCTATAAGCGTTGTACGCATGTAAAGATGAAGATGCAGTTCAACTGAATCTGTTATAACCCAAATAAGGAAAAGAGGAACCTCCTTGGAGTTCTTTGCTGTTGGAATATATTGTGGCGTACGTGGTTACTACAATTGTTATGAAGACTAGAAGTTAAACGGTTGCCCACTTTACTGATCAATTTGGAAACGTGATTCCTGTCAGATTAATTGGTGGACCATGAAAGGTTTCCAGAAAAACCAGTAGTTTCTCTGCTTTTTTTACATTTGGATAGAGCCCGGAAATGTTCCAAACAATCTTAAATGTAGCATAACAAATGACATATGCTCTCTAATGTTACCATTACTTTGATTACGTGGTAATGGAAAAATAATAAATGCTTAAGATTGATTAACTGCTCTTATTATCTTTAGGCGTACGGGTTTTTGGACTGCGATAACTTTCAAATTTGAGACAATTTAAAAATGCGTAAATTTTAATTATCCACAGCATGTTTGTTTTTCTGGAACATGGGTCTGATGTGCACAGGTATCGTAAACATATGTATTATAGACTGAGCACAGAGCATATGCCTGTGAAGATAATAGCATTGCTTTAAATGTTAAAACACACGTATTCAGAACGGATACATTTATAAGTGTGTAAGCAATGTTTAAGTGAGTGGCAAACAGAAAATCCAAAAACAAAGGTATTGTTTTGCTTTTGCCTTGCAAGAAATTCTGGCAATTGTGCGAACGACTATTCACATGTGTTCAATATATCTGACAATGTCAAATACATGTTTCGTCTCCTTGCGTGTATGCGAACAGAAACAAATTTTGCCGTTTTCGAAAAGTTTCGATATTTCGCTTGCCAAATTTTTATGGACATTGTTGGTTTACTCTAAGTTACTTAGTTCTCAGCTCGTTGGCAACTAGCATGATGATGCGAACAATTTTTTGAAAGCAAAAGTGGGTGTTACCCTTGGCAAACCAACAGGAACAATACGCTTGCAATCTTTTGTTACAGTACAGACGCATTATGGAGATTTAAGCAATGAACTCGCTTCGATTTCACGAGTAACGATTACTTGCAACCAATCGATCAGACTATCAATTTAGCACTCAAATAGAAGCCCCTAGAAACCACTTTTTCGGTCGAACAGAAAAGGAAGAAAAGAATTTTTTGCATTTCTGACTATTGCTGCTCATAAACGGTGAGTATTTTTTAAAAAAGATATCCCTAGGATTTAACGTAGATATGTACCAGTGTACGCGTAACTCTACGGGGCTCAGCGGAGCACAAACCAAAGCCTTCCACAGACGCACCATTCCATCGCACTAACTATTTGGTCAATCTTGGCGTTCTAGACCATCACTGATGCAAGACGATTCAGTCATCAAATGATTGCAAGCATGATTGCATTTCTTGCGGTCAAGAGCTCTGTTGCAACAAAAACCATGAAACTTCCTAAAAGCTCTCTCAACATGTATCACCCATCAGGTGATGTTACCCCTAGGCAAAGTCCTACTTAAGATTTCTATATTTCTTGCCTGGTCAAGAACTCTGTTGCAAGCAAACTCCCTGAGGACTCTTCAAAATGATTTGCCAAGACCCTCAACATCGGCTTCAGTATCCGTAATAGTTGAATGATTTCATTATTATTTGGTCCAAACTTTTTCTTGGGACATCCTTTCGAAATGTGCGCACTAGTCGTAAAGGCTTAGAATTGGAGTTATGGTGAACAAGAGAGGTAGCAAGTTAGAACTTCAATTCATCCTATCTTGTCATTGGAGCCTCGACGTTTTTGCTCTACTTTTCACAAATGTGGTACCCATGTAATAACCAGCCTATCCCGTCCTAAATCTTCATGAAACATTGTGAATACACTGATGATTGATTCACTTCTCGACTCCCAAAGAGCAGTTGTAAGCTGCCACCAGCTTAACACCAGCAAATAATCAAAAAAAATTTTGCTTTAGACGGAGAAAAGCTGCCGTCATATGGCTGAAGCTGATCATGTATTTGAGCGGCATTTTTTATTGCTTTGGAAATAACAACAAACATCGCTGGGCCGACTGTAATAACGATCGAAATGACATAAAATTTTGAGGTTGTTGGAGGGTTGGAGGGTTGGAAATTTCTAGAACGATGATTATGAATTTTTTTGTTAAGAACGAAATCTCTGTGGCAGTCCCAGGAATTATCGACGGAATTGTGTTACATCATACATTTGGGTTTGTGAAGTAGTAGAAGTTATTGAAGAAAGAGTCAAGTTCTGAATAACAAGAAGTGAGAAAACTATAGTCGGCTTTGACCGCGTCGTTCGTAACCAGCACCTATATCGTAAAAAGCAAAATATGTAATTTGTCGTCGGCCGGTGTTTTCAATCTTCGTACAGGCGCTCGAAAATCCTCCGTAGAATATACGCGGAAATTTATTTAATTCTGTCTGCTGCAGATTAAGGGCAATGAGCAAAACAATTTTTTTGCTTTGAAAGACGCTGTGGGTGGCTACACGCGAAAGTTACAATTTTTGGCGGCCAGGAGAATGTTTACCACAGACAATACATTAACCGAGACGCTGGCATAGGTTACGCTGTCTATGAAGCGTCCTTATCGATTTTGCAAACATTTCAACAAAGTGATTATACCCACATCCTTCAATAGTGGATATAAAAATCAAAGAATACACATCAAAAACAACAACACAAACATATCGATTTAAGAGTAAAGAGCGAAAGAGCGAGCAAATATAAAATCAACTGTAACTGTATAAAATTCTCATACATAAAAACAAACACAAAGAAACATTTTGGGCTACAATAGCACATAAAACAAATCAGAAAACGAAAGTCGTCAAGACGGCCATAAACAATAAGTACATACATATATAGGAAAATAAAAACTTACCAGAAACAATAAAGTTTCCATTGCAGCGCCCACGGCGCTACTTGTCGAGATTTTCGGTCAAGAAAGTTAGGCAATTCATCGCAACTTAAAAATTTCGTTGAAATACTTGCTCACAGTAACGTAACGAGGCGACTCAAAGAAGCAATTGCTGCACCTTGTTCTTGCCTGTAATTGCACTTTGCTGTCGATAAATCTGTGAATAATAAATACTTGCATCTCTTCTCCAATCATTTCTCACAGCCCAAAACGTTTTCTTCGTTACATTTTGAATGGTTTGAAGGAGAGTAGGATACAAATTATTCATGGAGCAGTAGTGTAAACTGCAACATGGCGGAGTTATGTACAATTTATTCAAGCAGGGAATAAAACGAGTAAACGAGTGAAAATACTTTTTTAAAACATTCGAAAAGAAAACCTTATACATTAAAGGGAATTTTGTTTATAGGTTTGCGAGAATTCTCTGTGTTTTAGACGAACTTGCGGTTAGCAACATTCGACGTTTATATGATTTGCATATTAATTTATCTGTTAATTATTTAGTGGCTATACACATACACGCGTTTGTGTAAAACAAGTAAAAAAATTATATTTGACTGTGACTGAACGTCGTGTACCCAACACCGTTATCTTAAAAAAGGTTAAACACAAGGACAACACTAAGTTTCCATACGCTATAACATCAGGTGGGAGTGGTTGATTCCTTATATTTTTGTAAAATAAAGGTGGAAATTTTTGTGGGGTATCTGCTTGGGTATTCAAAGCCCATCAAAAGGTTTGTCATGCAATGTGTTATGGTTGATTACAAAAGAAATTTATTTTAAATATATTATTATGATTATTATATAAATTTAGCCAGAGAATACATTTTAAGACTAAAGTCTTAAAGCACTAGCATCTAAGGCTTTCGGCTTTATTTTTTTATTTTTATTAATATTATTATTATTATTATTATTATTATTAAAAACTCTACCGCACTTGATATTTTAAATACAATAAATAAATTTGATTCGTTTTAGGCTTGGAACAGCCCACGTATTTGTAAGATCTAAGCAAATGGGACGGATTTGCATAATGAGAAACGAGTCTACCGTATTATAGAAGATGTAACAACAGTGTCTTCTCATTCATTTCACACTTCAATTTGTAGCGTTCGGTGCTGTCATGAAGATTCGCGATATTGTTCGGCTTTCATTTTACTTAATTCGTGTACGCAAAGCAAATCGTGCAGGCTGTGCCTGGTAAGGAGTGTGACGAATATTAAAAATATACGAAAATAAACTTGACATATGTATATAATATATATAATAAGTGTCTTATCGCACATTCATTCCTAAGGACCTTTAAGTTTTTCTGCCTTTATTATTGCAAAAATGCTTTAAAAAAACGAAAAAGGTCATTGAATTTCTACTTTAGAAATGTATGTGCGCGCGTCGGATTCAATCAGATTTTAATGTAAGAAGATATCTATGCGTTATATGACATTAACTCATTTATAGCTAGACGATGCATTTAATGGTGATGTTGAAAGAAAAAAACCGAAAACAATTTCGTGTAATTAAGAGATTATCGGAATAATAAAAAGTTAGAAGTTTAACCATTATATGGAACTATGGGTCGCGTGAAAAAGTACTCAAGTAATGCATCTGCAGCTGTTATTATTGTTACAGATTTGAACTACAACTCGTGGACGTTTTTACACTTTAAAATTAAAGTTAGTCTTTTCCACGAACGCAGGCGAAGACAGGGAAAGAGAATCGAAAAGATGAAGAAAGCCGATCGGATTTTCTTACAGCTAGCAACAAATTGTTTGCATTTTTCTGCACATACGCTTGGTTTATTTAAACGTAACTATATTGTGATATTCCTAATAATTATTAATAATATTATATATCACACACGATATAGAATTGTAGATGTAAAATTAATTTCGTTCAACTTTGATTAATCCACAAGATAAGTGTTAACTCAACATCCCAAAAAAAGAAAAAAAAGATTATGTTAAAAGTAAAACGAGAAACTTTAAAAAGGTATTTTTAAATGAACGTTTGGTTAGGAAATTAATGACGATTGTAAAGCTTCTTTAAGGCTATAAGGCATCTATCTATTATTGGCGGGTATTTAGGGTTTGTTTTTCTATACATTTTTGTTTGCTTTAAACAAACAGACGCCTTTGCGTTTGTTTTATTTAACAATTATTAATAGCTAAAGAATTTTTAGAGACTCTACGTTTGATTTTTACAAATTCTGAGAGAGAATGCTTATATGGGAAGAAATTCATTTCAGCTTTTTGTTTACTTCCACCTACCTTTATGTGTTTAATTGCTATTGCTCATGCAGATGTCGAGTGAAATTTAAAGATGTTACTGTTCTAACTGCTACTTTTACTACTATCTCATGTCTTACGTATGTTTACCTATCACTTTTTAATATGAATGAATAGATGGGCGTTGAATGTCGTCTTAATGTGTAACATAGAATTTTTTGTCTGTATCATAGAACGCTCCTTTACTGCTTAATTAGAGCATCTTCAATTTAATGGTAAGTTCATTCTATAATTTGTAGTATGAAATTATTTTATATTTCTATTCACAAGATGGCAACAGGATTAAGATTTAGGAGTTTTCTTATGCCGGTTGAACTATCAAAATCAGAGAGCATGCAAAGTGCATATGTCTGAATTGATTAAATTTACGTCCGTCCGTGCATCATTTTCTGTGGCAATCTTCACATTGACATTATATATCAACATTATATTTAGTGTAAACATTTTGCGGTAAGGCTGTAACCACAGATGAAATCCCAACGAAAGGTTATACACTCATCTCCTTGCAATTATGTTAAGTTTATCAAAAATGTTACGTAAGAAATTCGACAAAAACACTGATTCGGTATAGAAACAAAACATTTCAACTCTTTTTTTTTACAACTGTTGTCAGGTTGCCTTATAACCCGTTGAACCGACCTGTAGATCAACAAAAGTACAAAATTTTACCTTTAATGCAGTTCCTCGTGCCATTGCCTGAAATGAAGATAATAGTAACTTTTGTTAATCATATAGAACTAGCGAACCCATGAACCCATGTAGAATTCCTTCTACAGTTTTAATCCTGATTACACTTCTATCAAGTCGAAGCTAATTCCGTGTAGCTATTAAGGAAAGAGAAATGTCCAATAGATAATCAAAAGGAGACAATTGCATTTTCACTTCAATTCATGGCGTTACGCATCAGCCTCATCGTTAAAGTTTGGCCGATGTTAGCGGACACATACGTATGCCTATATCATATACATATTTATATATACATATTTATTTGTACTTATGCACATCCATACGCATGTACCGTTGTCTGTATATATGTAGATAAGCATACACGTACGTAACAGGGAATAAAATATTAATTTCTATGGGATGTACTTGAGCGAGACACGTATTTAAAATGTGTGAGTTAAGAGTGTTTCACATCGAGCAACCAACACAAACAAATTGCGAAATATAGCTTGTTTAAATGCATTTCCCTCCCATTGATGTAAAGTTTACCGACTGACTTTTTTTTTTTTTTCAAGACAGTAATTTTTCTCTTTAACCCAGTTATTCTCTCTTTTATGTTAATCGCTTGCAATCTTTGGCGTTAGTAACAGTCTCTCTTATACTAGGTCTGGTATTTTAACACCGAATTACATACGAATTTTTCGTAATTATCGCTAATGTATATATACACATATATACATATATATACATATTTATATATATATATATATTTACATGCATTATGTATAAAGAATGATTAAACTGACGGCATTTTATCAATTACACGCATTACGCTTCCAAGGGGATGCGTTTTTGGCGCAAGTGGTAAATGTGTTTAACTTAACGACGTTACTCAGCATGATTTATGCATTTATGTTATCTTTGTGTGTGTACCATATACTTAATTAAATATCTTTTTGTACAATTTCCTTATGAAAGTTTTCATAACTTGGGTTACAATGCGTTGAAGAATCAATTCTTAAATAAAATTGAAATTCGACAAAATTTTCATCCGATTTGTTAACTTTGCTTACATTGTCCGATGAGTCCCACCTTTTCAAAGACAGGTTTCATCCTACCCAGTATCAACTCTGGCAGCGAAAAAATATGTCAATTTGTGATATTTATCGGCACATATTTCATTACACGTTTCGTGAACGTCAAAAGGATTTTTTTTTGTAATTTTTTAGCTCCATGCTTTATTTCCGTACCGGAATTGCGCCCAATCTACCGTTCATTGTATTTAAAGTTGCTGTCGCTATTAATTATACCTTCGCGCTCTACAATTCTTGCAAAGGAAAAATTAGTTGAACAAAGTGTTTGCTCTAAGTTTTATGCATCAAATTAAATTTCCTTGTGTTGAGTCGGACAAAGTGTTGCGCAAAACGTGCCGTATATGTCAAAAAGATGGGCATGCGTGCAGAATATATTGATGGTTAATTTACGTTGTTCCGGTCTATCTCCAAAGGCCACGAAAGACAAAACATAAGCGCTGCCGTTGTGCGGTCTGAGTTAAACAGAGTTGGGGTAAATATATCTTCTAATTCAGTTCGCAACATGCGTCTCGCAAAGCTCTCATTATGCAAGAATTTGTAATCAAAAGCGCAACAGGTATGGCTTAAGAAGCCCTCCACACAGTTTGTGAATTTATATGTTTACGCACTTTTTAATTTTAGCGTTTGAGTTTTAGTTAGCGTTTCTTGTGTTTGTTGATTTACTTATTTGTCAGTTGAATTTTGTTAACTTTTATACGGCGATGTATTCTATCTACACCCTAGCACCTGCGCTACAAGGTACATTCAGTTTGTGCGAACGTACGCACAACATGGAAGGGTTTAAGAGACATCCACATTTCATTATACCGATCGACTAGGAATATAATTCTAAGCTTGTTTGTCCATCTGCTCGCATGGACGTGTGATGTCTGTCTACGTATTTTTATCTTCGACCTACAAGAAGCCGCTTTCGAGATGCCCGGATGAAATTTGCCGTGCTTTGACTCATGGACGAACGCTATTGGAAGAGTTTCGGATAGATCCACTTTTTCGAAAAAAAAATTGAATTTTCAAAATTACTCAGCAAAAGTCGCTCATTAAGAGCGACATTCTAAATAGTTATGACAAATTCAGTTCGGCTGGGACTATTTTTTGAACCCCCTCTCATATAAGCATGGCAAAATTATATTCAGTTCCAAAATTTTCATTATTTTATGGTGAAAATTGGTTCATAATAGTAATTTAATAAAGAAGTCGGCATTGCCGAATTCGGATCACACAGGTGTCTTCATTAGACCTCAATATATATGTGGCGGAAGTTGAAAAATAATAAAACAATTTTTAGAAAGTAAGTGAAGTTTGCTTTAGGTTTGTTTGGTGTTTTGGACGTCCTACAATATGCGGGCTTTCATGAAATGAACCGTGCGCCTTTGTATGAAAATAAGGTGTAATTCTTGGTGTATTATTACCAAAGTGAGTAAATAGCAGAAGTGGTGGATAGTTTCTAGTGGTCGGCTTAGCTCGACTATAATGTCCTCACTTGCTTACTCTACATTTGTTTAGTGGTTGCCTCAGCGTCATCATATCATCGCCACAAAGTGTTATTATGCAATCATTTGAACTTTTTTTTGATGAAACGTGCACGCCAAGCTCGCTTAGTTCGGGAACACGGAAAGATAATGAAAGATATGTTACATAATACATAATAATCATTGGATAGGTGGATAGGTGTACAATGGCTTGTTGTATTAAAGTCTGTCCTTCCTTTTTTGAAAATTTAAATTTGCATTTCATTATTTATGGTGAGTTAGTTTAGGTGAAATTACTGAAATATGGAATGATTTAAAATTGTTAGTTTAAAGCATAATATTAATAAACAAGGATTAAAATGAATTTTAAGTAAATTATTGTATTATAAAATTCATAAAAATTAAGTAATTAAACAAAAACCAAAACATGTGTACGTGCATCATAGAAGCATATCCGTGGCAAAAGCATATACATTACACCCGCATAACGTGTAAGTTTTTGTGGATAGCATTTTTCGCACTACGAGTTATTGAAGCCTTTCATGAACACTAACAGGTATTTACCTATAAAAATGACGAATTCAATATATAAGCTGAAGTAAAGTTTGAAATAAAAGACATCTGGGTCAAGGAGGGAATGTGTGTGAAATTAGTCTTATTATTATTGTTACAAATATTTCAAGACTAATGAAATAAATTCTTAGAAAAAAAGGAAAACATTGAGCACCATTTGACTTATCAGCCCTATTTTAGCATAGAAAACTAGATATTGAGTGCAGTAGTTTTAACAAAGCAATATGTTAAGTTGACGTTATGTTCCGTAGCTGATTTCAGCGCACACTCCAATGCGTTTCTTCCGATAAAGGAAAGGTTTAGGCAGACAAAGAGTTATAAGAATTTTTGTACAATTGCAAATTGGAGAAGAAAACTTCTTTAAGATCCGTTGGTGTGTCGCACTTGTATGCTCAAATCCCGCAAATGTTTTGAGCCTGATTTGTTATAAAGGAACAAGGCGAGGGCTAACAGAGGAGCAGTGCAGACGATGGTGAATGATAGTGTGTGAATTTATAAAACATTTAATTGAAATAAATTCTCTCCAAAGAAGCAGCAAGTTGCATTGCGTCACTATATACAAATATATAAATAAGCTGAGCACGATGACTGCAGTAGCAGTACACAGCAAAGTAGTATGATTTGAAGACATGATCATGCGATTCCATTTTCTTTTCATATACAAATTACTTTCTCTGTCTCCCCCGCGATGTCGCTTACCAAATCAGATGCGTACAGCAAGCTTAGGTTTTTCTCAGGACTGTATGCTGCTACTGCAGTCATTGTGTTCAACTTCATATAAAGACCTGCATTTAAATCGTATTTGCATTACAATGCACTGCTGCTACTGTGATTATGTTTAGCGGTTTAAGATAAGGGAAATATAAGCAATTTAGTTTCTATAACAATAATTAAATAATAATAATAATAATTAAATAATCTGCACGGCTACCAAGTCTGTGTTCGGGGGTTCAACTCTCAGTACAGTAGAGTTTATTTTGGTCGTAGTCGCAGTGACTGTTCAGTCGCTTAATGCATAACGCCACTTATCCAACTAACAATTTTTATAAACTGCGGCATCTATTACATAATTCTGGAAAAAAAGCCGCGATTGTAAAACGAATAAGCAGGATTTTAACGATTTTAAACCACGTGTAGTAACTTATTACCAGGAATTATAATACAATGATTGCTTTGATAAGTAAGCCTTATTCTCTTATGTGTTAAATCTAAAATGCATTAATCATATCAAGGAAGGATTATTACCTCACAGTGAAACTGCGCAATTTTTCCTCAAAACCTGTGTTAAGAAACACTACAATTACTACGGTTTTTTTCATTTAGGAAATTTAATGGTCCTTCCGCCGGAGACATTATTTAAGTCAGCAATTTTTTTTTCATTAATTAGTCCCATCTCTTTTTTGCTCCATCAGGCAAACTGTCTCGGTCGTCATATTTCTTAACTGATCACATCGCGGCCAGTGGCTTCAGTTATCGTACAACTACATTGCTATCTCTTGTCTCACTATAAAATGTTTTCAGATTTTTACCCGAATTTAAATTTATTGATTTAAAATTAGGAAAGAAAATTTATTGCTTTAAATTAGTTTAATATTCACTTGTTGTTTTAATGTAACGAACTTTAATAAATAAATTATGTGCATGGGAGTAACTCTAATTGTAACGTGCTAATGATTACTTAATGATTTTCAACTTGGGTTAGTTTACTAATGGAATATGTATTCCAGATGTGAAATACAGACAGGTTTGGTCAATGGACTTGATTGAAACTCTATAAGCGAGTACATGTATTAAATGATTTAAAAAATATTTGGTTTCAACAGCAGAGACGCAAACGTCACTTCCCATCATCGCAGAAATGTATCGGGGAATTATATAATTGTTCTTGTTAACGGGCGGTGGTAGAAAAGTGAGTTAATGTAATGTTCGATGGGAAGCTTTGAGTGTGTATTTCACTTTTTCGCGAAAGTTATATATTATTTTTATTTTTCCCATTTATTTTGATTTGTTATGAACATGAATGAGTCTGAAGAGATTCAAGTTAAGTCGAACGTAATATCTCTGTTGTCTTTTTCATTAAGTATACAAACATTGTGATAAAAAATGAAGTCAATCATAAATACTTTGTTTTTTCGTCTACCCTTCATTACAGCTGACGGTCAGGCCACTCTTTGCAAGCGAAAAGTAGACGAACTGTGATGATAAAGTTTTGTCGGTCTTATTTAGAATGTTATTTTCCTTACCATTCCATTAAGTACTCAGCAGCTTATTATCGAGTATAATATCTATTTACCGTATACTATTTATTTATTTAAAGTTAAAACAACGCAACCTCTCTTGTCCGCATCGTGTGTCCTTGTAACCCACAGTGCTGTAAAAGGAAGAGGAGGATGTGAGCGCTCAAGGAATTCGCGTAAAACACATAATTGGATTTCGCTATTTGTATTTTCTTTTATAAACTTAAATGCTGAGAAAATTTCTAACAACTTTACTAAGTGATATCGCGGCAGGGATCAATTCAGGCAAAAAACGCGTCAATAACCTCGCGTTGCTGTTGAACTATGCACACCACGATGATAATTTGCATAAATGTATTTGTTTATTAATTGTGAACGGGGTTGTAGCTGAACGCGAAGAACTAATTGCACAACAAAGTTTGCTATCGAATTAATTTCAAGGGATTAACTGAAAATACTAAATATTTAAAAGAATGAAACTTTGGCTTAATTAGGTTTTTAATGTCTACAAGAGTATCAAATTTGCAAAACGATTTTAAGCGAATCGCATTAATTAGGTACAGATTCGTACGAATTTGAATCGATTGTATGCTTACGCTTTTTGTTGGCATTAAAGTGTTCTCTTAAAGTTTCCAAACAAAGTTAACAACAAAATTAAATTGTGAAAAAACTTTTAGAAAACATTTTCGCATAGCTACTCTTAAGAAGATCAGTGCAATCCAATGTGGCAAAAAGCGGAGATGTATTGTTTGCAGAGCAGGGTAAAAGGATTCCTTATGTGAAATCTGTTCAGGATTTTCAAAAATTTTCATTCATATTTCCCACAGTAAAATAAAGTAAATAAAATATCGAAATAATAATTAAAACAAGTAAGAAAGTTTTATTTGGCGGGGCCGAATATCGCATACCCCCCGCCTTGCTTTTTCGCATTCTACTCTCCGAGCTCTTCTATTTGATACCCATACCCCTTGTGTTTTTAAGAAAAAATCAATCGCGGTGTCTACCATATTCGTTTTAAAATTAACCCATGTTTAGGCGGCGAATATATTTTCATTTGAGGAGTGTACAAAATAGTTTTAAACATTCTGTCTTACTTGCATTATGATAAATAAGCATAAAATCTTAAAAAAAATTAAAAAAATAAAAATTAACTTTGTGTGGGCACGTTCGATTGTTTCCAGAGTGGAGTGTTTCGTCAAGTAAACATGGAAAATTTCAGACTTCTAACTTTGACAAATTCCGCGTAACAAGCGGAAATCCACAAATTTTTGTTAAAAAAAAACGGAGTTGCGTTCAGTTTATACTATACTACCCGATTTCGCTCTGACCAATTTGACCCATTTTCAATACCAAACTGCGTGCAGAAACTTTAAATGTTTCCGCCAAATTTGAAGTCGATATCTTCATTTTCGCAACCAGGAGAGTGCCAAAAACAAACATCACACAGACGGACAGACATGGCCAAATCAACTCAGAATTTCACGCGCTGAAGCTTCCTTTTGGGGGTTACTTACCTTGCGGAAAAAAACAAAATGAAAATGCTCCCTCCCATCAAACAGTGATGGGTACAATAAAGTAACAAAATTATATCCAGCTGTGGCCGAATCTCATATGCGCACTCAACAGTGAGAATTAGGTACTCTTTTGGGAATTACTGTGTAATTTTAATTTTTTTTTTGGAAACGCAGCTGGTTCAACTGTTACAATGAATGGATGCCTTACCGACAGATGTTGGCTGGCTTTCTTTGGCCCAATGGAGACTAATATTCTACGTTTTTGAGACAAGCACTATCTATGTACTACTATAGCGCAAAGTATACAAATAATTAGTAGGCACCGACTGAGGTTTTACGAATTGTAATGTGTTCTTCTGCTAAGACTTTGCAACTTGTCTCCCTTTGTAAATAGCCTCTAAAGTAGCAATATTTTAAATCAACGTAAAATTTGAACCGATTTAGATCCATAATATCAATTCAGCTGATTCTGAGTTTACTGCAATCCAAGGCAATGTAAGCAAACAATCAGTTTGTTTATACAGTGAAGAAAAAAGCAGGAGTTAGCCGCAAAGTAATTGCGTTGTGTTCGTTGTATGTCGACACAAAACAAATAGGACAAATTTAATCTAAAGCTTTATTAAAAATTTTTTAACTAAAGTACTTAAAGGATTTTATTCTTAGCCGGAAACATTGTTTTGTACAGAGAGTATTTCACCGGAAAATTTGCCGTTATCCCTTTGTTTTTTCTCGCTTTGTCGATTTCTATGTACTCGTCAATTACGATTGTTTTGTCTGTTAAACGAACTGCCAGTTTACTAAAAGTCATAGCGTGCAGCGGAGTTGATTGCATTTCTGAAAAGCAAAACATTATTGTTACTATGCCTCGGGACGGGAAAAATCTTAATCCTGTTGAAAATTTCTATGCAATGGTTTTAAAGGAAAGATTGGGCAGAAAATTTCAAAAAAATGCTAAGAGCAATGATTTCATACCTCACATGTACGTAAGGAATAATGATGCGTTGCATATATGGCTTGTGATCAATATTCATGTTGTAGCTGCTCCTGTAAGTTTGCACCAGTTTGACTTTCCCAC
Organism: Glossina morsitans morsitans; assembly: GCA_001077435.1. Classification (NCBI taxonomy): domain Eukaryota; kingdom Metazoa; phylum Arthropoda; class Insecta; order Diptera; family Glossinidae; genus Glossina; species Glossina morsitans. The sequence continues at coordinate 134,211 of CCAG010011434.1, read as the reverse complement.
TGTATAATGGAAAAATGATAATTTTATTTGCAAATATTTTATGGCTTTACTGGAATAAATACATAAAACTCGAGTCTTCTTTGAAAAGACGTGCTGTAATATCTATCGATTTATCGTAAACGTTATTTACTAGTAAATCTTTTATGCAAAGCCTATTATTATGAATAGAAATTATTAAAAAATATTAGGTTAAATCGTTGGCAACGAAAGCGAAATCTTTTTTTCATAAATCTACAGAGACGAGTGTACGCATAGATATTCAGCGCATTTAGTACTCGGAATATCGTCACTATATATCATCTGCTAATTGATTTCATTATACTAAGCTGCTGCGTGAAATTTTACTATAGTCTTTCTATTCTTGAACGAGGCACATATACGGTCTCACATTTTTGAACGATATGATTTTGCATGACACACAAAGCCATCGTATCTAAAAACTCATCTAATGTGGTCTAAAACAACTGTCTGAATAGCAAACGGGCCTACTTTGAAAATAGCATGCTAGGTTCCGGATACTTCTTGCACAATACTATTCACGCATACATGAGCTATAAATTTAAAAACTTTTCCTTTAAGCACATCAAGCAAATTTTTACATTTAAGCAAATAAGCAAATATATGTGTTAATGCATTCAAGAAGCATATCTTTCGATCTTCTAGTCTTTTTCTTTAAATAAATCATTAACTTTTGGATATATGCAATAGTCAGCACTCACGACGGGACGCGCTGCATGGAAATATTAAAAGTATGAGGCAGCACACCTTTCTTTGATTCAGAAAGCCGTTGTAGGCGTTCTCTGAAGTATTTTCTGAACTAACGCGAAACTAGAAGTTGGCTTAACGCTACGATCTCGTCTGATAACAATTGCCTTTCTCGTATAGGTAAGAATAATGACAAAGAAAGACTTTTCGCTCCATCACCACGCGCTACAACAACTGAAGACAAACCAGGTTATGATTTACAAGAAGTTTTAAACCTTTTTAATTTGGTAGCTTGGTCCGATGGCAAACGTTCTTACTTGTCTTCCTCAATATCAATTTTCTATTAAATGTAAATGTATTTGAACACATACTAACTTGTAACGTATGCCAGTGCACTGCTTGACGAAAAAATTGCAAGCATCAATAGTTGGATAGTTGTCGGGTGTAAAAAAATCAGATTGAATTGCTTCTTAAGAAAGTCACGTCTGAGAATCTATGGATTGACGCGTTTATGTATGCATTTGCATGTAAATCCTGAGGACCGCGACTTTGCAAGCATACGAATACACAGGTACGTTAATAAATAAATAACTCGAAGACCTGTTTTAATAATAAATGCCAAACATTTATCGATTACCGTGAAAACAAATTGCCACCACATGGCTACGCGCGTTTATGTATGCGGCACTTATTGTGCACAAGAATCATTTACACAAAGTACAAATCACCATCAATGCACGTGCCTCGCGGCATACGTGATCAACGGATTCATCTACACATATTTACTGGGTGCATGTGCAAGTGTGTATATGCAAGTGCTCCAATAGATTCATAATGGGACATTTGCATACATGTGTACATACGAATGAATGGTATGTAAATGCATATTTATATAAATATGTATAAATATGTATGTATGTATGTATGTATGTATGTATATGGCCGCATTTTTTCATGTAGATACATCTGGGATATTTTAATATCCTTTCTAGTCGATGACAGGAAATGCAGAAATTTACAAAGCATAACTTCACAAACATTAAAACACACACACACACACACACACACACACATAAACACGCATAACAAATTTAAACGTATTCGTCTGTATTTGTGAATGTTGCAATCTTTGCATGTTTTTGAAAATTCAATATTAAAGCTATTTACGAACAGGAATAGAAAAAATCAAACGAGATGAGGAAGAGCACACTATCATATGGCGGATATTGTTTTCTTTTACGAATTTGTTCCATCGAAAACAATCTTGTTATGCAATTTCTTTGACCAACACAAAGACGGACGGCATCGACAAGAAAACGAATAAAAACAAAAAAGAAGAGTGCACTCGCCTTACAACGAATATTGAATACCCCCGAATAAGAAAAATGCAAGAAATATGTAATAAGATATACATACCACTTATAAGCTTATCCATGCGACACTAATCTTTGTTCTCCTTAACAGATCAAGGAAAAGTAATCAATGCAACTCTGTTTCAGTGTACGGCCAGTCTTTTTGCAAAAGTTACTCGGATTCATCGCTCGGCTAATAAGCACATCACGGTAGCGACTGACCGCTATTCTCATTTCTCACACTTTGCCAAATAACGTAGAAATCGCATACTTGGACTTTTCATCACACTGATTAGTAGAACTTATGTATTTCTACGGGCGCAAATAGAAATATTTGATCATGTTCAGCTCTGAGTCAAAATAGACACGTTGTCTTGGTCTTGACTTTATAATTTCATTGCGGCGATTTTGAGTATTTCGATTGAAAGCGGAGTTGATCAGTGAAAAGATTGGGTCCGAGCATTTCTCATTTTTCGACATTACGAACAAAATGACAAAACGAGTGGAGTGTCATCTTCTAGCGTAGTGGTTATAAAGAATGCAACGGAATGTGCTTTCTTTAGTTTTGGAAGAAATATGGTTGGATTTAGCGCTGATGCCGGATGGGTTGCGTTTCTTGTTGCAACAAACAAAGCCCAATGTTGTAACATTTGGCTTAAACTTGTTATGTACTTAATTTTGTTGATTATGATTTTGCATACAACGTGCACAAGATCTGCAGTTGAACAGAAAAGTTTCGCAAACTGTCCAAATCTTTTGCAAAAAGATTTAGAAAAATTACCGACACAAAATGTAAAGCTTTTCTATTCAGGAAAAAAACTCGTTGTTATTATGATTACTGCGGTCTCTCCGTGGCAGAAATGGCTCGATCATGCGACACCTAACTTACTTTTAATTGCGGGGAGAGAGTGTGAGAGAGAGAGGGAGGGAGAGGGAGGGAGATGGAGAGGGCGGGAGAGGGAGAGAGAGAGAGAGAGAGAGAGAGAGAGAGAGAGAGAGAGAGTCGGAGTTAAATAGAAATTATTCTCAAAAGGAAATGCGAAAAATGGAAATTAAGCCGGTACTGGCAAACAAAGTTGCTACAACGGTATATTATTACTGCGCAAAAGTCGTCGCACGGGTAGGAAGTGGCATGGAAATTTATCTACATTGGGACTGATTGTTAATATTGTTATACGGTCTTCGATATTCTGCGAAGATTGTTGTCGTGCCAGTGATGATTGGTGTCTGTGAGGGCTTGTTCGTCTTTTCAGACCACGTGCTCCTCGCGTTTGCAGCTGTTTAAAATAACGTGTTACTCTGCTTCTTGATGTTCTGTGGGTCTTATTATATCCTTATGACTCTGGTACCTGCTAAGAAAGGCAGTAAATGCTCGGCCTGCAATAGCCTGAATGGCAACCAATCAACGGTTTGATACGCATCATTTTTACCATGTATTATGTATTATGTATTCTTATTTTATTATTCCATTGCTACAGAATAGTTGAGGTTTTCTTCTTATAAATTTTCATAAAATTTCTTTTTCCCTAGTTTTCATTTGCGTGTAGCTGTAGTTGGTTTGTAGCGGTCTAGTTTAAGGGTCTATGCGCGCGTTTGGTTATTACACGGATTTGCTACGAGTGCTCTTTTCTACCGGACATCCAGGGCTAACTTAAGCATCTAACCGTCTATAACCGTCAATCGCGTATGTGAAAATCTTTTTTTTAATTTAGTGACAATAAGACAACTGATGCACACTGCAGCTGAAGTGTATATAAATAAATAAATAAATATTTAATAAATAAACAAGTGAATAAAAAGTAGGCAAGCAAACAAAAATAAAAATAAAATAAACATGAAAAATGAAAGGAAACCAAGTTAAGCAACTACTACAGGTTTACTTGTGGTATCTGTGGGTTATTCTAACAGATAGGAATTGAAAAGACAAAAGTTGAGAAACAATACTCATAGTCAAAACAAACTTTCGAGATTGTAATCCAGATCTTTCATACTGAATGTTTGTTTTACATGAAAGTTCTGATAAATATATCTTGTATTCAAACATTCAAGTAAATATGTACTCTATAATAGATGTAATGCAAGTCGAGAAGATTGTAACTCTCCTTTACTACAATTTTTGTAGAATTTTATAACCTATCCCTCAAGGGATGGCCCTCTGCACACGGTGCTGGTCGGAAAGAAGTGAGGAAAGAAGAAGAGACAGGAAAGTGACTAGGAAAGAGCCTAGTCAGCATGGGGCCGACTGAGCACTCATTATAGCTATGATCAAAGTAAACTCTGCCGAGCTGAGATTTGAATCCATGAACAGGGACTTGAGATTGCCATTAGCTCTCTGCACCAAAATTTTTTTAATTTGTTCAACGAAACTTATTGAGCAAAAATTCATTACATCTGTTTACGACAGCTTTACTAGCATAAAAAGTAGTTAGGGAAATGAAACAAAACAGGAAAAAATTCAAAAAGCTTTATATATTTTTTCTATAATCTGCAATGCATCGATTTCCGTTTTTCTTTAAGTGTTAATAGAATGTAAAAACCGAATTTAATTAATGAATTTGCGATCCACGCAATGATAAACTAAATATTTACAAGCAACACCTCTCGAATGTTCGTTCGTTTTTTAGCATATATGGGCAACACTTGTGACTGACAGACGCGGCAAACATATTAATGACCAAGCATGACAATTCTGCAAAGTGAACAAAGAGGGAATTTTTTTTTGTTTTTCAGGACCTTGACGGTGATGATGTGGCTTCACCAAACAAAATGTGTTTCACAGACTGATGAAAAAGTTTGTAAGCGAACAATGAAATGTGTCAAAAATTGAAATTCGAACTGTTGTTTTATGTTTAATGACGTGTACTAGAGCACCGTGTTACAATAGCGAAATGACCGCTTGTCATCAGTAAGATTTTGCTCATTACTGAAGTTTATAATTATCTTCAGTTTAGTGAGTAGTGGACATAATCGTTACTCATTTCAGTCCTCAAAAATAAAAAATTTTCTTTTTTTAAGGTGCTAGGTAAAACAAATGATTATACTCTATCAGACTCGTGGTACAAGGGTACGTTAAGTCCATGAGGATGTATGTAATGTTTAGAAGGACTTCAAATAGACCCAGCGAATCACTCTCTGAATCAATCTAAGTTTGTCCGTCCGTCTATCTGTCTTCTGTTCAACCCACATGTAACAATTTTCAAGACACTGCGATGAAATTCCGTACACCGTACACTTGTTTTGCGCGGGGACGAATGCACTTCCCAAAAATCATTATATGAATAACTGTATTAAGCGAAGTAGAGTAGGACATTTAATCCCACTATCGTTTTTTTATTTGTTACTTAGTTAAGTCTTCTTCCCTTCATCTTCTCTATTTCAAGAATATTAACATTTAATGAAATCAACGATTTCGACAGCGAATTATATGTCACAAAAGAATCCCCCGTTATCAACTAACGATACAGAATGTGAGACTTTATCCCCATTTTATTTGTAAAGGAATTTTGCTTCCCACTTACTATGATATTAAAGTGACATAAATGGATTTACTCATGATTGAATTTGAAAAGAAAATGTTATTGACATATTTAACCACTATGACAGGAAGAAAAAGTCTACTCAACTAGTAGAAAAATACGTGCTGCGCTCCTTAAGATAGAAATAAATTTATTGGTTTTTATCCTCATGGTGAGAGCGATTGAGACATAATAATACGCAAACAAAGTTCGTTTCCATAAACTAATACGCATAGTAACGATTGGCAACAAGTTAGATTTTTAATTCGGTTGGTCGTTCTCTTGCTGATCTGCTGATAACGACACTTCGTTCAACACTTCTAAAATATTTTTTTTTCGTTTCCAAAGTATTAAGGACTATAGTTTTTGATTCTGATAAGTTCCCATTCACAATGTATTTGCACCATTTGCCATACACAGCGGCCTCTCAATCTACACACTCCACCCGAGGGACTCTGTCACGAAACTCAACCTGCTACGAACAATTTGTGACAACAATGAATGTCGCCAATACCTCTCAACTTAGTGAGGTGGGGCTCCAAGACTGCCCCTAACGCGTTTTATTTGCTTCCTTCATTGTTGCTTTCATTGAAAGTTAGTAGGTGATAAAAGTATAACAATTACATAAAAGTTTACCTAAAACGTTCGCTCTGTTAAAAAATATATGCGTGATCGAGTTTTACAAACTGTATTGCCAATGAGACGAGACTACAGTCCTATTGCATTATACTCACGGTTTTCAGTTGTGCTTACTGAAAGGTCTATAAACACATCCTTTAGGAAAATTTCGAACACGTTTTCGGCTTAAAACAGATTTGAGTGCATCTTCCATCGTGCAACAATAAGCGTTTAAGCAAATATTTGCAGAACAACATGAATTTTTCGATGCATGCTGCGCACAGTTTTTTATAATAAAAAAGTTTTAAGCAAGCAGTTTTCTGAATATCCCAACGCCTTTCTCCCTCTTTCGATTAAATACTATTATGAATAAAAGTTAAGGCAAAATTGATTGCAGTAAATATTTCTAACATTTTTGTTAGAACAGTTTCTAACAGTTTTGTTGTTTTGAAGTTGATAAAGAAGTTCATTAATTTTTTTGAATGTTCGTTGCCTATTAACAATTTCATTCCTTCGTAATTGTGGCGAAAGATTGAAACAATTCCCATACATTTTCTCATCATGCTCTGTCAGCGTATTAGTTTTGTCCATTCATCTGAATATTGTAGGATGAGGAGGAGCATGGGGGAGCAAGGGTTTCCTGCTAGATAAGCCCCTTGGCCTACTTTTGGAAGTAAGCAAGTTCCGTAGACCCTTACTATTGGAATACTTAAAAATTTAAAGCGACTTAAGAAAATCTAAATTCACAGTACGCTACCATTAATAATGAGTTACCAGATGTTAAGAATATTGTTATCCTCCAAGTGTCGACAAATCATTCCAACATCGTTAGGCTTACGTCGCCGTTGCAAAGGTAATACTATAATCGCTGTATTTTCCTTAGAGTTTACTATACTACTGTTAGTGTTTAAAAACAAATTTTTAAATTTATAGATAGAGAAAAAGTCGATCACAAACCCTCGACAATATTTATGCTTGTAAGAGTTTCATGTCCGCCCTGAAACGTTGTCCTTCACTCTGTGTGTTTCGCCCTTCCAAAAGTTGTCTGTTTTCCTTCGACAGGTTTGCCAGCTGCATAGATAAGTAGAAATATTGTTTTTCTTACGTAAAACTAACAATAAATTACGCATGAGTTACGATTATTAGAAATCGGAAGCATTAATATCTACGTTAATGGTGCAGTACAAGCAATAATTTATGCACAGAAATCTTTGTTTTCTTTTTTCTTTTTTTTTTTTGGCATATACCTCGTCTATAGTTTATATGTAAGCAAACGCTAGCAATCGTAAACAGAACGATTTTTTTAGAAATCATTTTAAAATTTTCTCAACACTTCGTTCACATACATATCAACGAAAGCATTGAAGGATCTCTAACTTACCTAGAATTAACAAAGTATGACCTTTCGTTTGAAATCTTGCTCGGGTCATAGTCCTCATTTATGGGAAATGGGAGGATATATAGTTCGGTAATTGGGTTTCTCAAAAGCAAGAAGTGTAAGCTGCTGGATGGGCGCAACATCAGTAGAGGCATTGCAAGCAAATAAAACATTTCTCGTGAGACGTTTTCCAAATTCGCCCCCTGTTCGCTAAGGTGAAAATGTAGAAACGCGATATTAAATTTTTGAATTTTGCAAACCTTATGGTCGCAGAGTGATTGGACCGTAAACCGGAAGACAACTACGATCGATTGTTGTCGCCAGTAAACGAATTGATCCTCGATTCAGGGAAGAGTCATCACAGGTACTTAAGTTTCTACCACTCAATAGACGGTACGGACTAAACGTGGCGTTTAAACCTTTGAGTTCTCTTCTTAGCGGGCACATTATATGAAAACATTTCATTTTTGCAACTAACTCTATGTCTAAGTTTATGTTTATTAGTAAGCGCAATGTTATCTTGCAAACCATGTTCTCTGATTTTAGAGCCGTGAAAATGTCTCTTATACTAAACTAACGTCCAACAATAATAATATTATTTTTAGGAATAGTTGCAATTGTTTTACATTAAGCTGTATGTACATACAAAGCAAACAAACATAGCGAACGAGTTTATTTATTTACCAAGTAAGAAAGTTACATACGCCCTGAAGCGAATTTATGACATTTGCCACCTCAATAAAAATTCTAAAGTACTTTGTGTTTTGTATTGTCAGTTGCTCTAACCAAGATACATTTTACATTGACTTTTTGAAGGCTTTAGAAAATATTTGCAATGAGTTTTAGTGAGTTGGAGTATGGATCCCAGGTGATGGTTTTTAACTTAAAGTTGGCGTGTTTGTCAACGCATTTCATCCAATCTTCGCTTAAGGTTGTAAATGTTTTGGAGACGGACCAATTAGGTCCGATGAGAAGGCTTAAATTCTTCCAGAATTTATATACCTTGTGAGATGTCTGCTGTGTATGTTTGGGTATTACAAAGATGCCACTCTTTTCTGACTACATATAAATGACTTGGATGAATATGCAAATTGAAAAACTCAGTATCACATGCAGTTTCTTTCTCTTGTCGTTAGAGAACTGAACAAATGTATGTACTTTGTCCTGTCTGAAAATCAGTTAGTGCAAAACTTACAATTATCATTAAAAAACTTTATCCTGGCTTTGTAGCCCAACAATAGCCCAACAATGGCACAAAGAGTCAGCTTACGTAACTCCAAATCGAAGAAGACGAAAGGAAATCCTTATGAACTATTTATGAAATAAATTTAGGCCTAAGCGTGTTATGAACCCCGCGGTCCTTACAAGATTATATGCAATAAAAGGAAAAATCCCATCATCTACCCTAATTCAATCATAGCCAGATCGTTCGTCTATCTGATTACGGTGGATCGAAAACTTATGAAGCGGTCAGTGTCGCGGGTCAACCTAGAAAGGAGGAATAAATGCTGTCGTCATTCCCTCGAAACCTGTCTGCCACGGTACGTGTTGCTTGCGGTCACATTCGAAATCAGCTGATATATCTTCGAATATGATAAACCAGATGGTTTCCGATCGTCTTACGTTCTATAAACTCATTTATACAAAGTTAACTCTGAATTTACGATATAACAGAAATAATCCAATAACGATATAACAAGATTATAATATGTAAAAATATAATAACTTAGCCTAATAGTAACAACTTTAGTGCTCACACTTCTTTTAGCTGAGTAGCTTCAGATCGGCAACAAGGAATCTCTGCTGTCGAGGGAAACGGGCGCATCTCTCCTTGCGACGAAGCCTTTCAAATGAATGCGACTTCGGTAGCGTTAGATATTGTCCAACTGTAATCATTCATGGACTTGTCTGACGGCTAAGTATAACCGCCCTGTGTGCAATTACTAAGGGAAAACCAACGGGTTTGCGAAAAACTGACATGGTTTGTCTATTTTCTGTTTGTCAGCCGAATCAGAAGCAAAACTTTTGCGAATTTTCTTCTTCTCTCTATAGAATCTTTAATTTTATAAATACAGATAAATTCTAACAACAATTACAAATCTGTTTAAACAAGTACGTGCAAGTGTTATCTTCTAATGCTGTGCACATTTGTAAGCTAAAATTCTCATCCTTTTTCATAAAAAATGCACTAAGAGCGCACAGGATAAGAAATCTTTTTGCGTTCATTCTCTTGTCATTTTTACGTTGCCTTTTTCTTTTTCTCCTTGGTTATCGGAGAATAAAAATGCATTAATTTTGTGACTTCGCATGTAACACCTTGTGCATCCAATGTAGAAACTTAAGAAAAAAAACAAATAAGAAAAGAGAAGAGAAGAGATTAGAGCTTCAAATCCCGACCATAGCGTATTCCACAATAATAAATAGGTCGGCTATTTATCCTATATAGAAAAGTAGAGTCTACCGTTAGGGTAATTTCGCTGATGGATTGTATTTTAGTATTGACAGAATGTTGTGTCCAAGGCGAAGCAATATTTGCTGGACAAATCGAACGATATAGAAATATGTTTTCTGTTACAAGGCGTAGGTATATTCATTGTTCTTTTTTTTCACCTTACGAAAGCCGACACGCAATAAACATTAAAATGGTGGCATATTTCATAGCCGTCATTTTAACGACCTGGAACTTCTTATGCTAAAACTAAGTCATAATTATCTTGACGGCAATGGTTGCCGTGATGGCCTGACAGCAAATAAAGGTATATAGTTGCTCGGTTGGGCGTTCTTTGTATGCCTTCGCAAGTATTATTACATCATTTTTGTTCTTTCACGCAACTAAAATAAAGGAAAATTGTGAGAAATAAAATTAAAACGTAAGGATTTTCTGGTCCATAACTCATTTATCTGATTGTTTGCTTATGTGTGTGTGTGTGTGGCACCATCAGAAACCGAAGCTGAATATTCGTACCTCAGTATATACACGTAAATCTATATAAGAACAGATTTGCGTGCAGATTTAAGCGACTAAAAGGAAACGGCAAGCGGCCAAAACAATTGTTTTACAACAAATCAAAAAAAAGAAAAGTGAGTTTCAGCAAAGTGCGCGTGAAATAAAATGGAATGCTGACTAGAAATATGCCATGCATGAATACCCACACACATCTTAACACTACAAGTACCTGCTGGCGTGAATTGACGCATTTCATCTTTGGAGCCTTAAAAAAATGTGCTTAAAAAGCACATCAAGCTTTAGAGATTTTTTATCAAGTTTTAATTATGTGAAAAGTTCTTGAAACGTATACCTACTCTAAGCTTCGAGACACCAGTGACAAGTGATTTTTCTAGAAATCCTCTCACGTTCGGGTGGGCAGATTGCGCAAGAAAAAAGTATGCGCTCTCAGCCCAATCGCAAGGTTTGCTTGTCAACTATAAACGTATTGGTAAACTGATCGGAATTACTTTAGGACTGACTAGACGTTCAGATGACAGGCATCCACTTGAAAGCCTTCGTACGAAATGAACGGACTTGCCAGAGAGAGAGAGAGAGAGAGAGAGATAGACGTGGCTAAATTTAAAGAACAATGAAGTAAGCAATGAATGGTAGCAAGCACCTTGTTTTCTCGAATAACAATTTATGGTAAATCATAATGTCCTGAAGTTCTTTCCAAGCTGTGTTCTTGTCATTAAGAAAGTATCCATAGCGAAACTTTATAGAATTTAAAGGGCAAAGGGAGGAAAATCCTACCTCCTACCTCCTACCTCCTGCCATCGCTTTTCTGAGCTAACACTTTTATCGCTTTCCACTAGAACAATATGTTGTTTCGACATATCAACGGAAGCGTGAAGTATTTTTGTTTGCAAATTTACTTGACTTTTATTACACATGTATGTATAGATGCAATATTTTTCGTTCCCATGGAAAATGTGCTCTTAACAATTGCAAGCGACATTACTGCGGTTACTTTTGTCGCAGACCTCTAAACTGATAATATTTGAACGGAAGCAATAATGAATTGTCCGACGTGTCAGTAAATCGGTAAATTGGCTCAGGAAACTTTTTTTTAACACACAACTGCACAATTAAGAAGCATGGGATTTTATTCAACTAAATCAAAACAAGTCTAAGAACTTGTGCAATTTTCAAAAAACAAGTCCGCAAATTTGCAAATTTTTCTCCTTGTAGCCTAAGGCTTTTTTGATTCCAACTTTTATTTTGTTTTTTATTGTAATTTTTATATCGTTTTCGTTTTTTTTGTTTTTTGTTTTAATGTAATTCGTCGAAGTAAACACACGGATGTTTCACTTGTTTTATTTAATTTAAATCAATTTTTATATGTCAGCGTTTGCAAAACAATGGCAAGCCAAACAATTAATTATCAATTACTTGTAATGTTTTTATGATTGTACGCGGAAAGGTTTTTGTCGTTTTGAAAAGTTATCTTTCCATTAAATCCAAAGGAAAAAATTTAATAGATTGAAGCGAATTACAAAATTTTTCGTAATTGCCCTTTTTTTACATGCCAGAGTGTTAAATAAAAGAGAAACAAGTTCGGCGACGAAAAAAGCATTAAGCTGCAAAAAAGAAACGAGTTATATTTGGCTGGGTCCGAATCATTTAACCAGTTAACTGTTCATGACGAAAGTATACGTCATGATCGGTCCATCCATCTTCGTCGGACAATCTCATCAAATTTTACCATTACAAACGCGTACTTGCTACAATAATAATATATTTTAGGCAATATTTTTGTCGTTTCGTCAATTCGTTTCATTACAACCCAATTTCATATTACGTACGCTTCGTGTTTGAGAAATATATATAATATATCGCTGAAGAGACCGACACTGTTAATAACTTGTACCCGATTGTTGATTGTAAGATAATGCAAAGGTCTATTCACTCGATCATGATGTGCGATCATACGAATTGCGAGCTAAAAAGAATAAGAATCTAATATCTGCATTTGTTCCTTTACACCTGGTTTTATGAAGTAACCCTCGGCCTAGATTTAAGATCCTACATAAGAATCTCAATTATTAGTTCTTTCCAAGTCAGTCTACCAAGTCGGTCTACATTTCGATGTGTCACATGTAATTGGTCTCTGAATTTAACCTGACTAGAGTAAGCGAGAAGTATGTATAGCATGTGCGTCACAGTCAGAGAAGAGTACTTGGCTAAATTGCTTTTACTATTCAGTGTGACGAAGAGTAAATATGCTGAATGGACTCTTCTTGCATATGCCCTTGCCTTAGACACATTTGGCAAATCTAATATATCCCATGTGATTGCATATTCTGCAACATACACAAATCCTTAAAAAGGGGTTTATTTGAATATTATTTTTTCAGCGGTGTTTTCTTTAATTATAATATGTGCAGATTTTAGTGCAATGCGAAGCATGAATTTTCATATTTTCTCCCCACATATTTAAAAAAGACCGCCGTTTTTAATAAAACGGTTTAATTTCATCATAATGTGTAAACAAAGGTAAAAATTTAATGTTTTTTTAATCGCCCTCCACGCAATTGCATTCTCTTTGTTTGCTTTCCTCTTGAGCATTCAGAAATAGGCGTCGAGTAACTTACAGCATACAGTACATACTCTCTGAACTCATACATTTATACGTGAGCTTCTTGCAACTTGTTTTGGTAGCCGCTCAAATTGTGAAAATTAAGATTGAATGCGTGGTAGGATTGTTGTTGATTCAATACAATAAATTTGGGTTAAAATCGCCCTTGATCCCACTACAATAATTAATTAAAAAGGATTCTAATCAGTTGTACTCGTCATCTACACTCAATTATTGGAAAAACAAACCCTTGCTATTCACACGTTCACTTTTCTTCAAGGCAAACATGGCTTTCTTATATGTTTTCAGTTTGCTGTTTGACCCGCATAGATTGTTACAGGACGAGTTTGATGAATGCTTAAACTAGTGCATACATGCATACAAGGGTTTATATGCGTTTATAATTAAGAATACATTCATATTTTTTAAAATAATAATTCAACGGAATATTATTGTCTTTGCATGGAACAGGTTCCCCTAGTCTTTTACGTTGCTTCGGTGGCACATGCTGATCTTCTTTTTATTTTTACTTTCTTTAAGGATTTCTTCTTTAACGTATTTTCCCCGTTAGCACTGTAGCTAATCTTACTCTTACCGACGGATAACTTTTTGTTTACATTATCTTAACATTGCATTGCTAATGAACAAGGACACACATCTAAAGAGACAGATGAACAAAACGGATGCAGGTAGAAAGCGGCACTGCGCATATACCTGAAAATCTTTTGAAAATAACATAAAAATTAATTAGTAGTTGCAGTGTTTTGAAGACGTTCTGAATAAAAATGATGCATTGTGATTATTTCATGTTAGGCGGAGGTCCGGATGAAACTTGCTTCATTTCAGATTTGATTCGCTCAATAGGAATACTCTTCTAAACAAAGTCGACAGATGTTCACTGTACGATTTCTTTAGCAACAACGCACACCATCTTCCTCAGTCACATTAACATCAGCTATACTTATTCAACCTAAGTCGGCCAGAGATTTAAGAATCAAGTCATGTATAAAAGTTTTTATTTTACGCGAAGATAACTGAAATGCTTAAAGTTTATGTTCACACAGACTGTACAGCAAGTGGTTGTAAGAAATCATTTCGCTCTTTCAAAAATGCAGGATGATGGATAGGGCATATCTACTAAGCATTGTATTGCGTTCCATTGCAAAGTAAGAAATGTTAAATTCCTGCTGATGTGATATGCTGATGTTATAAATTTGGACACACTCTCGTTGAAACACTCTATTCAATGAGGCTGCAATGACACCCTGTGCATTTTTAGGGTAGGTCGTGAACTTTCTGGTGATTGAAGAGGAAAAAGTGGACTTAATTAAGTCCAGAGTTGTTTACTTTGTTGAGCTCACCACGTAAGCTGCTTATTCATTTTTTAAACCATAATTATTTTGTATATAAAAAATATATGCTTACGATATCAAATTGCAAAATGAATCGAACCTCATATGATATTCGTCAAGATCAAGAACTTTATATATAATGTATAAGCAAATTAAGTGAAGACGTTATACGTATCATTATTTCACATCCGCCAACAATAGATGATTTTTTCTGTCCCTGTGGAGTCTTTACCATTCCACAAACGAAAAATATAAATCTGAAATGTATCTTAGCATAGAAAACACCGCAACTTGCAGCCTACATCTCGAGGTATTGATAGTGAAACGTTGCACAAATATTTTTTAAGGTCTACTAACAAGTGGAAAATAAAGATTTCCTGATCAGAATATTGATCGGTACAAATGTAATAAAAATTGTTGCAATATTTTTGGTTATAAACAACGGTCATGGCTATATGTCTGCCCAAATAGGGCTCATGTCGACCTTTAAATCGCTATTTCGAACTCGAATGCCAACTATGAGGTCATTCATGAGGATTGTAATAGATAGAGGAACAACGTTGTAACGCTGCTCACCTTAAAGAAGAATGCCTATTCTAAGTCATCTCCCATTTGTATTTGTAAAGCTTGAAAACAAATCTCCTTTCGGGGTTTAGAACAATCCTTTCGATAATTGTGATATTGTTTGTATTAACATTCACTTTAGAGATAGCTTTTTGCAAATTTTCCATCCAATGTACCATCCAATGTTTGTTATGCTTTACTCCTTCGAAAACTAGAACTGGACCTGCTGCACTAGAAACTGGTCCTTCTGTAAGGGTAATTCCACGTGCGTATTTAAAGTAAATAAAACATTTTCTATCTGCTTTCTATCACTCATACATTTTTACACCAACAATTTCATATTGTACTGCTCATTCACTTTTATGCCATTAAATTCATGTTCACTAGTTGAGATTTTTGTCCTTAGCTGTGTATGTTCATTTATAAATTCTATCCTATTAACCCTCGGGATAAGTGATTGTACAGAAGTTTTACTTTTTTTCACACACAAATTGCGGACAACACACAAATGTAAAACTCAGCATATCATCATAAAAATGTAAATACGTATCTAATTTACAATTTAATACATTTTTACTTTTCCCTGTCGCTTCATTATTTGCCTAGATTAACAGAGGATTCACATTTATATAAAAGAAACAAAAGCTTCTAAATATTGTTCGTGCTTAGAATGCGTTACGGTGTAGGGAGAAAAAATAAGAAAAATTTTTTATTAGCAAAGTTTGCCAGTTTGTATTACATTCGTCTTCTACACAACTGTTTTAAAAAGTTTCCCAGCATAAACCACGGGAATTTTCTTCTTCTGCTTTTTACAATTAATGGAGTAACACGGAACAAAATATAACCTAAAGACAAACAATGGTGGTTTTTGCGTTTACCCTGTATTTCTGAAAAAAGTATTTATATTTATATACATATACATATACACGCGTGTACGTATAACGCGGATAAAATTACATTTTTACTGCTGTATACAAATGGAAAAAACATAGCACAATCATGAAAAGATTAAAAAAGTTTTAACTAATATACACTTCCAAGATCATTAAGACATAGTTACATTATCATTCATGCGAATTATTTGCAAAAATCTCAGACAACCCTTGTACAAGACGAAGGCTAAAAGAGAACTAACACTTTTGTGAAAACAAGAAGGCTTTTAAACTTTCATCGCACACTAAGAGAATACATCTAACACAAAAAATTAGGCTAATGATGTTTCTAATGAAGAGTACGTTTTGAAATGAAGTGAAGTGCAGTTCTCCCCTCTTACATCACAAATCTGCAACAAAGATTAAAACAAAACGACGATTTCATCACATCGAAGATTATAAAAAGGCTTTCGCAACCTCTTTCATGTCTAATGCACATGTAACCGAGATCTACAGATTGCTGTTTCCGAATCTGTGTTTTCTTTCGATTTGTTGCCATTTCCTGTCTGTTAAGTAACAGTATGGGATCATAGCAGAAGTCAACGTTTTTCAAAAACAAAAATCGTTCATCTGATCGGTCGCAATACGTCGTTCGATATCATCGTCAACTGTCTTTGCAGAAATGCTTAACAAACTTAAGACATATAAACTTAAAAAGTTAAGTTCAGTCATATATAGTTTGTTCGCCGTATTTAATATAAATTTTTTCTAGTATCAGTTTCTTTGTTTTTCTTCTTTTTTAATATGGGAAATCGCTCAGGTAATGTCCTCTACTCGTTCCATACAGTGAGAAAAGAGAAAGAAATGGTGAGGTGGTGGTTGCAGCCTAGTGGGAGTGTGCTCAATCGATAAGTGGTATGCCTTTACCGACTAAGCACCTCACTATAGCTGCGACCATAGAAAATCTTACTGCACTTGAGAATTCAGCCTCCCAACACCGTCCTGATAGCCACGGTTTTTATCTACTCGGCTACTCAGGCAGTAATTTGTCGGGACAAACGTACTTTTAAACAGATAAACTATGTTAAAATGGTTCGTCGTGACAAAATCGGGTGAAATGTTAGCTCTAGAGCTCTAGGAATTCCTTTTTATACCTTACACCACTTGTAGTACAAAAGCAAATTAGGTTTGCACAGATGTATGCAACTTCGAGAAGGACTTGAAGTAGACCTACATTTTATTATACCGATCGATTCAGTGTCCCCTTCCGAATCGATGCAAACTCGTCCGTCCATCTGTCCGCGTTGTTTCCTGGTGTATAATCTGCAGATAGCCATTTTTGAGATATTGTAATGAAATCTAGCATATCGACACGTTCACTGTTTCGACCACTTCAAATACGAGGCGTTTTTTTGAAAAGTTGTAATACAAATACCTGCATTAAACGAAGAGTTGTAGGGTGTTCAACCATGGACCGTGCCTCACCATGGGATTTTTACTTGCTTCACTTTATAAAGTTCTCTACTAAAAATGGAAAATAATTAAATTTCTAGCATTCATTTTTTCTGATTTCCAAAATTTCGACCACAGGTGGATGGACGGTCATGTCTAATTTTCTTGAAGCATACGCACAATAATATGTCGAATATGTCTGCACATAAAAAACGAAAATTATGGTTCCATTCACCCCTGGAATAACAATTCGATGATGTCTGCCACACTTATACGCGCGCATATTTTGTGACCACATACGTAAACAACATATATAACACACATAATATTTGCATGAAAAACACGATTAATATTATTTTTAATATTATTAGCACTTGTTAGCGGTTTGGTTTTGTTCTACATGTGTACTAGCTTACCATTTAACATGTTTTTTCTTTTCGACTTGAAAAGATGAATGACTTCACCGACTTTTGGGAACCTCTGAATTGATATAAAGCTACCCATAAAATTTTTCCCACGAACGAACAGGATTATAAGTCCGTAAGTGTTCATCCGTAACGTCAAGCTTCAAAAGCACTGAAGTAAATTTACCTACCGATCTATGCTAAGTTTGCGCGAAGAGAGTAAATGGAAAATAAAAGTGTTCTTGGCATGACTTCATCAACTTGGTTCAATACTGTCGCTATCCTGTGCGCATCCTGTAGTATGTGCGATCTCGTATGCAGACTTTTTGCGTGTTACAAACGCTTGAGATGGTTACAGCACTTCCCACAGTAAATGAAATTATTTCAATTATATGAAAACTCAACCTCGACCCGACAATTCAGCGTGATGTTCGGAAATATTTAAAATGGCTTTTCAATATATGTTTAAATTGCATTTTGCGGGTTATCTGCAATTTCCGCATTAGCACATAATTGCGTTTTCAATTTAATTGAAATTTATTTTGTTTGCTCTAAATACTATTAATTATTCAAAAATTTTACAAACAAAAACATAAACAGCAACACTGATACTTGTATTATGATTGTTTCTTATGTCCACTTATTGTGTCTACCACTGAAATGCTTTTCTGTGTTCCCAATGTCGAGTAATTTGGTTCGCAAGGGTCGATATTCTTTACCTTTGAAAATATTAGTGAATCCTAATACAAATAAATATCTGGTAACTAAAGTAAACAGAATATTTTATCGAGTTGATTTTATCACTTGTAATAGGCAGCGCAAGTGAAGCCCAAACTTAGTAAAAACACTCGTACTATAGCCCTGGATAACACTGTTTCAAACCGGCGCAAATATTGACATTAACTGATGGGTGACCGAGTTTCGCTTTGAAACTGATTTTATATGAAACTATTGCGATGTAATATACCTTATAAACCTCAATAAATATAAATGTATATTTTAACAATAATTTTAATGGCCGTAATTATTCATTACTAGTTAACGTAGCTCACACAATCACAAAAAGTTGTAATTAATCTTTTGATTTAATTCGCACTTTCTCCAATCGATAAAGTACTCGTGTTAATTAAAAAGAATTAAATAAATTAAATTCACGAAAGGATTATTCATTATCCGACGATATCATATTCCCATAATTGCTTTTTTTAATTATTGATATGCATAAAGATAAAATTTTTGGGAATCCTACAAGGAAAAGTTTATGAAGTCATGGAGATAAATATGATTTGCAATGCAATTGGACGAAAATCACAAGACAACTTTTACTAAAAGTCATACATACATAGACTTGCTCTTATCTATTGTTAAACTCTTCTTCTTAATGAATGTAAATATTGATCGGTTATTCCAAAATAAATAGTCGATCCCAGCAATCAATGTGTTTTCTGAAAGACCGCTCCAGTCCGGCTAGAGCCAAATACATAGAGCAAGCCAACTACCCTACGGAGCGCGAAGCCCATTAGCCTAATTAGGAAATCCACTTCGAATTCGGCGCATTTTCTTTTCCTGAGGTTACCAAACAACAAACATGCTCACCACAACCAGCTGCTTAGAGTAAATATTGTCTGAAAATTTATCGATGATTTTCGCTTATTCTATGGTTTAGCTGCATCCATAATTAAACCGAAATTTAATGATTTTGTGCAGTGGATATTCCTAATTCGGCGCAAGGCCTCTTTTCCATTAAAATGTAGTCGCAGCATTCACACTACGCTAAAAATAGGAAACAGAATTCATATGCAAAATTGTTTTGGAGATTTCTGATAAAGTGCATTCAATACATTCATTTATTGAAAATATTATCTCCAGTGAGTTTATTTTACAAAATTTTTTGAAAATTTTATATCGATGAACAAAACGCAAAACAAAATCATATGGATATGTATATACATAAACTTCTATTAGCTTAACGAAAAATGGAAGAAAAAGAAGATATTTAAGGAAAATAATAATTAATCGATGATCAGTTTTACTCAAGTGTACTACGGTCTAGATCTAAAGTACAGTCTCATCTGTAGGAATTATTCAACAGTTACAGATTTTGCTAAGTTACGCGGACAATCGACATCGCAACCGCGTAATACTGCTATGTGATAAGATAGAAGCTGCATTGGAATAACAGTCAGAATACCTTGAAGGCAATCGACTGTGCGTGGGATCTCAAGGCTGCGCGAAGAAAATGATTTTGTTTCTACATCGCCTTCCTCGCAAATTATAATAGGACAGCCCTTCCGTGAAGTGACCTGTTGTAGCGCATTCATGCACTTCACATACACTGGATCACGCAATACAATCATAAGCACGGGCATTGAGTCATCAACTAACGCCAAAGGGCCATGCTTCAATTCACCAGCCATAATACCTTCACTGTGCATATAAGTCAACT
Organism: Glossina morsitans morsitans; assembly: GCA_001077435.1. Lineage (NCBI taxonomy): Eukaryota > Metazoa > Arthropoda > Insecta > Diptera > Glossinidae > Glossina > Glossina morsitans. The sequence continues at coordinate 113,986 of CCAG010011434.1, read as the reverse complement.
CTTTGACTTTCTATCAAAATTTGATAACGAAAACATTAAATATTTAATCGTGACCTCGAAAGACAGTCACACTTACCAAAGCACCTTCTAGGCATGTGGCGAAGTTATACCCACGACCCATTATTAAAAGGGATTTGTGCTGATATAAATCTTTTGCCAATTCCTGAACTTTTGGGTCCAGCTTCAGAACATCGCGAATTTGGTCCGCCAGATTAGATAGCGCGTGAATAATTTCTAGACGTCTTTGCTGCAGGGACAAGCGATCTTCCGACATAACCAAGGCGAACATAACCAACGATATAAATTGTGATGTATAAGCTTTAGTAGAAGCGACACCAATCTCGGGCCCAGCATTAATGTGTACGCCGCAGTGCGATTCGCGGCATATACTGCTTCCGACTGTATTGGTAATGCCAACAATTAAAGCGCCGCGTTGCTTACAATAACGTAGTGCCATCAAGCTGTCGGCCGTCTCGCCAGATTGGGAAATAAAAAAGCAAACGTCGTCTCGAAAAATGGGCGTGTTGCGATCCAGAAAATCAGAAGCTAATTCCACCATTACGGGTAATTCCGTAAGCTCTTCAAGCAATTGACGAGTCGCAACTGCACTGTGATACGAAGTACCGCAACCGATCAACATTAAACGGCGGCAACGTTTAATTTCAGGTATATAATCCTTTATGCCGCCCAAAACCACAGTCTTAGAATCGAAGCGTAGTCGGCCACGCATTGTATTCACAACGGACTCAGGCTGTTCAAAAATTTCCTTCAACATAAAGTAATCGTAGTTGCCTTTCATTATCTGTTGAATTTCCATTTTTAAGGTTGTGATCTCTCGGGCGTGTGGATCGTCGGTGCACTTTCGTAAGCGATGAATGCTTAGTGTTCCATCCCGCACAGCCGCTACATCATCATCCTATCGTCACGAACGACAATGAATATATATAGTTAGATAAATATTAATAGCAAAAGGATTATCTTTTAAGATAAACTGATTCGGCGAAATATCTTCTTCGACGTTAACATCACATTTACCTCAAGGTATATAACTCGATTTGTATGTTCTATGACAGCTGAAGCATCAGAGGCAAAGAAATACTCCACTTCCCTTTCTTCCAGCGGCATAAACTCTGAAGTACTTTCGGAACGAGGCAACACTGATAAATCATGATTATGTCCATGAGGACGATGTTCTTTTCAGTTAATATTTCGTTCACATTCAAGCAATTGTTTGTTGTCACAGTTTTGATGGATACATATTTCGAATTTTGTCCACAGCCCCGCAATAAGGATGTTGATGATATTAAATGATAATTATGATGGCGGTGACGATGACGATGGTGTTCATAACGACAATAATAATAAGCAAATAAGCCAACAATTTTAGACAATTGCATGTTTGTTGTTTTCATATATGCATGTAATTATATGTGTAATATATATAAACATATGTTTTGTTTATTTCTCATTTAGCATTTGATCCATTACAGTGCACGCATTACGCCAATTGATGCAACATAAAAAACCAAATGCGATAAATGCGCTGCGATTATTGTCGGTTTGGCCATAGTGCAATCAGAGATATGTACATTCAATGATCCATTTGATAATCAAATTAAAATGATAAATTGACATACACATAAACATAAAATGAATTTCCTTTTTTTTCCATTTTTTTCGCTATAAATATTTTGTTATTCAAATTTAATTTATTATTATGTAAATATATAGCCAAACCAATCCGATTTAAACGCTTGCTTAGCAACGTATTGTTTCCATTAGTGTGTTGAATAAATTGTGAAAATTAATGGCGTTAGAGCAATGATTAGTTGTGCAAAAAGCCTACGTAGTAATAATATTTTTTATAGTAAAAAGTATAAAATCAGTTCTTGTAACGAAAAAAAACCAGTAATGCTTTTATAAAATGCGCAGACATGCACATGCTTACCAATGAAAATGCGGGTGGAAAAGCAAAATGCTTTCGATTTTTCATTAAGTTGAACAAATTTGTTGTAATATTTGCGGTGTACACTGTTGCTGTCTAAAGCACTGCAAAAAAGTCCATGTATCGGTTTAAATGACCCGCAACTATAACATGCATAAATGCAACAATTTCAGTAAACCAGCAGAGCATTTAAACACATGCTTACATTTATTTTTTCATATTTGTACACACTTCTATCTCTATGGACATTCGCTCTTTCCGAGCACTATATTGGCCCTGCATCTCAATGCAGAAAGTATGTGTAATGAAGTATTGTGTAAACAAACTTTTTTCGAATCCTTTCAATTTTCCTGAATTCCTATTCTAAGCCTAAAAACAAGCTAAATCGATGCAAATATTTGCGTATAATTTTCAAAAATTTATATAGGGTTTTGCGCTTTACTTATCACTTATGCATTCTTGCTCAGTTGCAGAGAAAATATAGCTTTGAACTACGTACGATATAGGGGTTATTTTAAATGACACAATGTGAGTCGATCTTCTCGGCTTCAAGTACATGTACTTCATGAGATCTCTGTGCTTGAGATCCTTGTATGAAAGCTTCTCGGGCGACTTACACTGACATCCAATGTCCCATAAAGAAGACTTTTTCTAAAGCAATTGATGTTTACCGAACGGTAGGGTGTAACGTTATGTTCCAAGAAAATAATAGGTTGACCCAAGTTTACAACTTTTTAAACTCCTGCTACCTATTACGCCGAGTATTGATAAATTTTCGCACGAAAAAACACAAACACAAGAGACTGTTTCCGAAAAGAGATTGCAGCTAATCACAATTTGTGTAATATATATATAACTGTTTTTTTTGTGCACACTTGCCGTTTTGCACAAACAACAACGAAAAACTTAAAGTATGCGCATAAATAATATTTCTTTGATTATTTGCGAAATTTCAAATGTTATGTACATATGTGCGAGAGAACTAAATTCTAAATTATTCTAGGTACGATTTCATCTTGCGCTCCCTTTCGAAGGAATTTCCTGTCGATTAAAATTTCCTATGGCTGTGCTTTTAATATCTTTCCCTTCAGACTTTCCTCTTCATTAGAAGAAACTTCAGTCATCATGTGTTTTGCTTTTCTGTATGCACGAATTTACCTTCTCGATATTAAATGGATAATGCAGGGCTTGCTACACCTTTCAGTGAGGGCATTACGTACGTGATTTCATTTGTGTAGAAACAGAAGCAACGAATAAAGGATAAAGGACGTAATTGCGGTAATGAAGCGATGGGATTAAGTACAAAAAGTAAAACTGATTAATTATAAATGAAGAAAATGAATTAAGAAATAGGATTAGTGTGCGACAATAATAGGTTGTAAGTAAGTTGTCGAAGTTAGTTCGTAGAAGCTCTACCTGTGGGAGTATTGTGCATATTGCGTTTCTCAAATCTATTTATATCTTTGCTAAGCTTAAATAACGAGATATGCTTTGTGATGCTCATCTATTTACTTATCGTTCCTTCCTGCAATTATAATTATACTCTCGTAGATTTTTCGTTATTCGTTGCTATTTATACACTATACCACCTGTGCTGCAAGAGTGCATTAAGTTTGTGCGGATATATGCAACGCCCAGAAGGATTTGGGATAGACCCACCTATTATTTTATCAATCGATTCAGTTTGGCTGTCCGTCTATCCGTGTATTTTTGTGTTCAGTGCAGAGATAGCTTAATTTCTAGCTTTTTATGACAGAAACTGAAAAATAATTAAATCTGTAGGATATAAGTTAAGTTTGCAAAACTTGGATCACGTCAAATGATCTTTTGTTCATTCCTTAATATGTGGGCTTTCATGAAAAGTACATCTTTAACAGAATGTCACAATGTGTAGAGTACCTAATAGACGGCCTTGCGTGTTTTGTTTATATTTTGTTACTTAGCAAAGCACTGGAGTGTAGCAATGGCTTAATAGCTTAACAGTAGGTTCTAGTCGATGAACAGACGATATGGCTGTTGTCTATAAGATTTACCGAAAACTTTGTTAGCTTGCCCTTGCTTGATCGTATCTTCTCTTAAGACCTCTTTTATTAATTCAATTAAAACGCCTTTGCCGTGGTATCAAATAAACTAAATTCTAAATCTTGTTTTCGAGGTATGGCTGCTACGAATGTGGATTACGATTAATTTCTGTACAGTTAAGTTTTCCAGAAAACCCGCCTCTTTTAACTTTCCCTACGAAAGACTATGATTGGTTGACGTCTTGGCCACATTATCAAAAAAAAAAGAAAGCAAAATATTCTCAGTTAATTTCTTAATTCAAAGAACCTTCACTTTAATCAATGTAAGCTATTCGTCATTCTTTTTTAATTATGTTTTTCGGCTGGCAGTAGCAGTAGCAGTTATTTATTTGTATCAGGCCGCCAAGTCTCTGCTACGCTATTTATGACCCATATTTGTGCTCTTAAAATAATATCTAAAACACAATTACATCCGCTTAAGTTGATTACTTTTACTGTTTATAGTATATCTAAACATAAATTTCGGTTCCGTGTAGATTATGCAATAATTAAGAGCATTATCAACATTTAAACAGTTTGAATTCCATAATTCTCTCCGTAAATTGCAAAACTTTTTGCGACCAGTTTTCGTGTAACCAAATGGGGCCAAACAATACGAATAAAATTTATTGCTTTTGAAATATCTTTAAAGTAAATATAAATGTCAATGTGGGTAAGCAGGCAGAGGATTGAACAGGAAGGTTAGATAGTCTAGAAAATATAGAGCTCGCAGGAAATTAATACCCATATACTCTTTTTAATTGAAATTTACATACACAAACTGGTCCTCTGTCCTATGCCAGGCTTACTTTATATATTAAGTCGTTTCACTGCCCACATGTCCCGGTTCAACGCATTCGATTTTTTATTTCGGAAATTGTTTTAATACATAAATTATTCTTTAACCTCATTAATCGAAATGTTATTAACAAGTGTGGTGTTTTACCAGAGCTTAGCTGTGCATGTGTAAATCGCTATGCAATTATTTGTGGTTTTTAAATGCTTATAATGGCTGTGTGTGCGTGTGTGATTGTCTATCACCATTACCAAAACATATGAGAAAAGTTTATGTATACATAACTCTTAACAAGACTGAGCAAAAAAATATATGCATCATTTTATGATAATTGATTATTACCTTGTGGTTTACCTGGTTCGTTGTCTTTATAAACGTTTAAAGATTTGAAAAGGAAAATGGTGTAAAAAGAAGAAAAAGATAAGAAAACGGAAAAAATTTTAAATCACTGAAACCAAACAGAATATGATATGATATGTTGCGTATCGAAATCTACGTCCTTCACCAAAATGACATAAAGAGAATATAACAACAACAGCGATTATTGAATTTTCTGAGTTTTTCAATCAAAGCCAAACAACATTTTATTGGATGTAAACTGAAGAATCATAATTAAATCTCTTTAATTATATTATACAATATGTAAGTATTCACTCAGTCAGCCACTTACTAAACGTTGTAGAGATTTTATTATTTACAATTTTTTATTAACTTTTCTCAGCACGCAGTAAATAAAAAATTTGTCAAACCGTACGATAAATTCAAGCATGTCTTACAAAACTTCATGTAAAGGTATAAACCGGACCTGCATTTTAGTGCTGTACACCACATGTGATACAAGAGTTTATTAAGTTTGTCTGGATACATGATGCACTCAGAAAAGCGTGAGAAAGACCCCATACTGGTCAATTCAGAATTACTTTCCGTCCGTCTGTCCTTCTTGTTTTCTGCTCTATTCAACTCTATTATTTATCAAAACACATATTTTTCGTCCGGCATTCATTCCCGAGTTTCTCTCTACGAAAATCTTACAATTTCAAAATTGTCTAACTCGACTAGACGACTCTCCCGCCTTAACTAACTTTTATTTATAAAAGAAAACAAAAAGTTACAAATTTTAGATGGCGTGTAATGTAGTTGTAAATGAATTGCTGACATATGGTTTTGGAATCCGTAGGTAAATTGTGAGGAAACACAATTTTCATTGTATCTTGTTGTCACGCTTATACATTATATATATATATATACATATGTTATTTACCAATGGGCAGCGATATATACGATATCATAATCGAAATTTGTTAAAGATTAAAAAAAGCAAAAAAAAAAAAAACTGATACCAAGCCTGTTTTCAATTTCGTGAATATGTATGTATGCTAAAAATCAAAAGTCCCATTGCTATTGACTTTGTTATTAGTTAGCAAGCATGCATTTATGGTAAGCAATTGAAAAAGAAAAAATGCAATTAAAGGCAAAAAGTCGAGTTTCAGTAAATATTCGTAAGATATGTGGAAAAAACTACCTGTTTCAGTTTGTTGTTTTTTTTCGTCTGAACGAACAAAACTCCAACGTATTGTTGTTGGAAGGAATATTTTTATAAGTTGTACGTTTGCAGATAGTATAGTGTATTGATAGGAGACAATTTGCAGGTGGGTGGTTAAACACACGGCACATAAATGCACACAAATGTAAGTGAAGTGGTAGCATTCATAACAGCAACAAGAAGAGTAGTAGCAGTGGTAATAGTAGTAGTAGTAGTAGTAGTAGTAGTAGTAGTAGTAGTAGAAATAATGGCAGTAGAAGTAGTAACAATATAAGAAAAGAAGAAAGAAAACTCATCATGTTGGCAAGTAAATTAAGTGAGTGAATGATTGAGTATTAAGCACACAATCATTTTCGCGGAACATTAAGCACAGTTTTGTAGTGCAATTTGTTCATGTTATATACACACGTGCAGGAAATGCGCGCAGTTGCGTCGGTAGAGAAAGGCATACAGAGTTCAGGAAAGAAGGCAGGAAAGAAAAAACAAAAATAAGATAAATAAAAGGATATAAACGCAAACATTCACATTTGAGCATATTTTGACTTCATTGGCAATAAGGTAACAGATACCATTAACGTATATACAGACACCAATTCAGGTATATATATATACATATATAGTTAAGAGTACAGAAGTGATAACAGGATATTGCTCACCCTTTCCATACAATATCGGTATATGGTCGGTTGCTAAACGCTTCTTAGTCTTAATGCCAACCAAAAGGGGTGATCCACGTCTTGAGGCAACACATTCTCCTGGGAAATGCTTGGATTTTATAGCGATAGCAAACGCACCCTCCTGTTAACATCACTATTGAGTACGACGATCGAAATAAATAATACAAAACTTACCAATTGTTGTATGGCCTGCTCTACCAACTCTCTGAACGAATAACCAGGATGTTTCTTCCATAAATGATGCACTAATTTAGCAATTACTTCGGTATCGGTATCCGATTCGAATTCGTAATTGCGCTTCTCGAGAAACGTCTTGACATCTTTGTAATTTGTAATAATGCCATTATGCACCACGACAAAACTATTGCAATTATCGGAGCGTTGCGGATGTGAATTCAATTCACATGGTATACCGTGGGTAGCCCAACGTGTATGTGCAATGCCCACATGTATGTTCACAGATTCATCATATTCTTTGCCGCTAAAGTCTAAATTATAATAATAATTAATAAGTTGTTATTGTTAGGTAATATTGAAAGCATAGAAAATCAACTCACTGTTAGTTATGGCATCCTCCAGCATCCTTACTTTGCCGACGCTTTTAACCATTACAATGTCTTTGCCATTGGATGAATCAATTGCCACACCGGTTGAATCATAGCCACGGTATTCCAAGCGTTTTAAGCCTTTCACTAATAAGTCTAAAACTTCGGACCGTGATTTTGGCGTCAAATAATTAAGGTAAGCGAAAATTCCTGCAAGCATACAAAAGGCACGTTCAACGCATGTAATCCTTCAATTGTGTGTTAATTTAAAAACAAGCAAAGAAACACGCTGCAGTGGAGCATCGCCCACCAACACGTACCCTGCATCAGCCAGCGGTCATTTATATAACGAGTGTTCAAAATAGGGCGTTATATGGGAAGTAATCGAAAATGTGGTCCGGATCGAACTATTTTCATTAGAGGTTGTCCTTGGGCCAAAGCACGTCAATGTACCGACCTTCATCAAAACATATCAAAAACTGCGGCCTGTAGGTTGTACATCAGGAAACAAGATGGGCAGACAGACGGACAGGTCGAGTCAAAATGTAATCCTTAGTCGCTCACTATAATAAAAAATGGGTCCATCTCAAGATGCATACAAACTTAGTAAACCCTTGTGGCATAAGTGGAGTATTATTTTCAAATGAAACCCCTCTCTCTGTAAGTGGATCAGTTAGAAGTGTCATGGCAGTACTGCTGATCCGTGCGTACTTTCAAGGAGCAGCAGGGCATTATTTCACACCCCAAGGAATAATTTCTGGCCCTATATATTCTCATATATAGCTGGCCCACTAGCTGGCTTCACTGATTTAAAAGAGAGTGTGAGGGATAGATTCATCTGCTTCTCAGTAAAGTCTTATGAACAGCAGCGGTTCAATTGTATGAGCGTAGATATCATACAAGGACATTTTTCTATCTAGCATATAGATGACAAGATGTCACTCTTTATGTTCAACAGCAGTCATTCCAGCGCTCACTCACATGACCTCGGCAAAACATCTCGTTAAAAGTGTATGTATAGATGCGCGTAAAACATTTTTTTACGTCAGTAAGGCATAGCGAAGCTCGCTGACTTACCTCTTAACGTGCATTCACATGAGTGCCTTAAGCAGAAGGACTTTCGGAAATTTGTAAAAACTTTCAACTAGTGTTTTATTTTTGTTTACGGACACTATCGGCGAAATAAACTCTCATCTTAAGAAATGTATAAACTTATATTTGCCACGTTGGCCGGTTTGCGACATTCGTGGAAGAATATTTTTAACTCATTTAATCGTAATTTTTTATTTTTATTTCTCTCATAATTGCTGCTGTTTTTATTTTTCGCGCTGAGCATTTTCTTTTAAAGTTGTGTTTGTTGCCAGTTAAATTTAACTGTTTTGAAGGAAACACTTTCTTTATATTCATACATATGAATGTGTACGTCCATCCGTTTACTCGTAGCTCTTTGTTAAAAACCTCCTGAACGGAATTAGAGAGTAACGCGTCCTCAGCTAAGATTAAAAGCAGACGTTGTCGAACCACAAGCAGACACTCCCAACACATTCAGAGAGTTAAACGGAGCTTCAAAAGATTGCAACTTTCTCGATGGACGAAAGGTGAAAAGCAGTTCACGAGGCAGCATATATCCAATAGTCGGCGAATTCTTGTGTTTGTAATGCCATGCGAAATAAATATAAATGAACACATCTTCAACGTCACCTCCGTTGTTTAGTTCCGTTTCCTTGAAATTTTTCGACTGATTGTTAATCCGCGTAAGTAAAAGTCACGTCAACCTTTTCGAGCTGATTTGTCACTTTTGCAGAGTGCAGTAATAGTAGAAGGTAAGCAGACAATTTCATGTTAGGAACGATATGTGTACTTCTTGAAGCACTTGGCTGATATTTGTTTCGAAGAGTTATAAATGAAAATGAACAGCAGAGGAAAGTTTGTTTAAGGAAACACTAAATAATTTATTAAACCGGTCGCTGTATTTCAAAAACTCTGTTGACTGAATTTGAAGAGCAAGTAACTTTGCCTGCAGAAGCAAAACAAATAAATGCACCATCGATTTATTTTACATTCAAGCATTTCACACAATTTTAAACTTTAAACTAAATCATTACAATAGTACGCTGGCCAGAGGAAAAAAAAAGGACTGAAAATGAAATGGAACAAAATGAAAAACATTATCCAAATGACTTGCGAACAATAATAATTCCAAATTGGTTTGCAATCAGTGCTATTTTTTAGCAAATTTTTTTCTCTACCATATTGTTCTGCATATTTTTTTAAGTAGATGCAATCTCTTCGATGGCCCCGCATTTGTATGAAATGAACAAAAAGCGAACGTCAGGAGATAAAAATACATTTTAACAGATTCCGTTTATGCACAACTCAAGTGAATTCTGTGCTTAGGCACCGTTATTAATGCGCAATTGACAATAGTTATTCAAATAGGGATTTTCGTACCAAAGACTAGCTATCAGCTGCATATAGATTTTCATCTAAACATTCATTTTGATTTATTTGTATTGTTATTATCAACCGAGTTGATTAATAGAAATATTAGGCTTGGAGAAAACCTGCTCTAATTATGGTTTCACGGGAACGTTTGGTCAACAGGCAGTAAGCTGGACTTATAAGCCACAAATCTATTGGCTTGGTCCATCTCCATCCAACAACAATAACAATAGGCAGTAAGCATTGATCAGCGATCGACCGGAGATAGCTTCGATATAAACCAAACAGATTCCGAGCAATACCAGAAAATATTACGGGGTGTATAAAAAACGGCTCTTTTCATCACCGACCAAAGCCTTTCCAAGATCGATAGAAACTGGTTGCGATTTATGTGTTCTCCACTCCTTCTATAAAGCGCACATGCGAACTGCATTCTCGATTCTTACACGTTCAACTCTATGAACTTTTATTCAGTCTTTTGTCGGCAGAAGAAAATGTTTTTTTAACAGACCGATGATTATTTTAAACGCAGAACATTTTCTTATATCTTCAATTTGTAATATTGCACTATTTTATAATAACTCCGTTCTTTATGCCATGTAAGCATTATTTCGATAAATAAGCAGAAAATGTTTTTCAGACCAAAGCAAACTTTTTACACAAGTATACATAAAAATGTCATAAGAGCAATTTAGTTGCGCATAATCAAAAATAAGTCAGAGATTTTTGACATTTAAATCTTGATATTCAGTTGTAAGCTTATATACGTTTACTACATGAATTTGTTGAAAAAGTTTTTCGTAAGAAAAAAAGTAACACAACACACAACCAACTATAGCATTCAATAACATACAAAACCAGGTAATTTTTGTTTATGATAAGGCATAAGACCACAAACCCTGAAAATGGCACACAATCAAGTCGAAAACCTTTCGTACTCGAACCATTTCTCTACATTTACATTCAGTGCAAACAATTGAACGGACCAACAAATACATCGATAAACGAGCAAGATGTAAACGTGCTTAGAAGTTAGAAAAAAAAAAAGAAAAAAAAAATTGAAAAAAACAAAACCCATTTTAAAGAAATCTAGTAATAGTGACACAAATGCTGGGCATGGGCTGGTGACAACACCCACACCCACCCAAACGAATAGCGAAAACCACAATCAGGTTTTGTTAACTTTTTCTTTTCGTATGATTTCTTATGTTGATTAACTCACAAACATGGAATTACAGGTTTTGAGCTTTTACGAAATCCATGTCGTACACTTTTAATTCGACATTTATTCGAAGTAACAACATGAGCAGAACATTTCGGTTGTCTGGTTGGCTGTTACGACCGAGACATGCAGCTGTAGCTAAGATAACAGCACCGCGGGAAATACATTTTTTCTCAAATGCTTGTAACGTATAATAGTCGATAGAGGAAAGAATATATACCTGTGTATATATGTTTGATAAAAGTGAATAAGCCAATTATGCCATGCCCACTCGTCTGTCAATCTCCTTGTTTTTGTCCATTTTTCGATTATGTTGCGAACTTTGAAAATCAATTGAACCGGTTCGGAAGTGCCAAAAACGTGATAATTAAAAGACTTTGTTCCTCTTGTCTTTGTACTTGATCCCGCATTGCGTTATTATATTACTAGAAATGCGGATATACCGATAGTTTGCATCGAGTGCAAACGGCGTCTGTTATAATGCCACTAATTTATTTAAGATATCTATACTTCTTTTTCCTGTTTGCCGTTATGTAGGGCTTAGAAATTCTGCGCGAGCTAGATGTAATTTCTTCCTTGTTTTCATTTGCACGCACGTCCATACGTACGTATACAAACGTCCGTGAGCACAGAGAAGACGAAATTGATTATATACCCGTTTCAATTGTAAATGTGTAAACGTGCCAATGATAAGAATTAACAAATATCGGAGGAAAACTATTTACCGTAATGAAGCACTGAATAATCCTATAAAGTACTAAATGAATTAAAAATTTATGTCACGGATTGAAAAAAATGCACAAAAAGCGAGTAACGTATCAGTCAAGTTGGCCTATTTTGCAAATTAAAAGGAAAACGGCTTGCTTTTCATGACGACCCCTGCATATGTTTGGATCCTATGCGATCCAAATTGCCTGCAGTTAACTTTGCTAGGCAATGATTACTCTGAACCAAATTTCATCGTAAATTTTTAAAACCTTTCCCTGAAAGGCTTACTACCATTTATTAGGAATATTAAATAGAGTGGGGTTCAAGAAATAGACGAATAGGGAGCACAAACGAATTTTCATCATAACACATTAGCAATTAGACCATTTTGACATATAGAGGGTCACATTACCCGGGAATCCGTATGTGTAGCGATATCTATGATTTGCTAAGGTTGATATCTTTATCACTTCACTATTATGCATCAATTTTCGCCATAAAATATTGAAAATTAAACCTTCTTACCATATAAACTTTCAATTTTCGTGGGAACGGTTATATGAGCGGGGGTTCAACAAACTGCTCCAGTCGAATGAAAGTTTTCACCCCGATTTGGAATGTCGGAACACCATTACTCAGCGACTTTAGCTGAAAAATTTTCAAATTTTCAAGTTTTTAAAAAGTCATTATATGGGGAATGAACGAAAACGTAAATCGATCCCAACCATTTTTAATAGCTTTCGTCCTTCGGCCAAAGCAGCTCAGTGTGCCAAATTTCTTAAAAATTGCGACTTGTAGGTCGAACGCAACAATACATGGACAGACAGACCGACGAATGGACAAACTTAGAAATTCAGAAAATGATTCCGAATCGATCGGCATACTAAAAGATTGATCTATCGTAAGCCTTTCTGGGTGCTATGTACATCCGCACAAATTCAATGCACCCTGACACTCTAAGCAACGCTATGAGACCATAATGTTTATTGAAGCAAAGTTCGCTACATCCACCAATTTAAACTATTTTCATAAAATATTTCAATGATCGTTTGCGGTTATGCAAACTTTTATAAACAACACAAAAAGCTCGTACCACAATTTTTTTAATTAAATAAAAACTCATCCTAAATTAATATTATTCCCACATGCGAGATTTTTGCAGCCGTACAGAATAAATACATTATGTTGTGGAGCAACCGTTAATTATTTTTTTAAATCAGTTGTAATAGCTAAAGAACTGCGGCAACCTTTGCTCTTGAATTCTTGTATATAGTTTTCATATTTTGTATTCATCAAATGTTTTTTCCAATCCATTAACCTCGATCCGAGGGATTTGATTGCCTATGCATTGGCTCAGTGTAAGAAATACTTACCACACATAATAATAATTATTATGACAACGTTGTGTTGATTTTGCAGTTACTTCGTTTATGTTTGTATAAAAATATAAATTAACCACTGTGCACACGTTCAGTGATATTTCAGTTAAATACTTCGCTGTCGTTTTTTTCTCCTCAATATCTGCGAACAAAAGAAAAGTTTTTTTAAATTGAAAATCAATAATATCTATAAGCACTAATGAATGAAAAATATTATTTTATTCAGCTTTTTTATACACATGATATACATGACAATAAAGAACCAACTGAGCGGTTTTCATAAAATATATGCTAACATATGCATCTATCTGCCTGCAATGCAGGACAAAAGTTACGTCAGTTTTAAATTTTTCTCTTTAATAACAGGAGATCCGAGAATTGTGTTCCTGAATATGGCTCGATTTCATGATGAAAACGTGTAAATGCTTTTCGTTGAACACTTACGCCTTCTTGCCTTTCATAAGATATATGAAACCACTAACATATAAAATTAAAATGAATGAAGAAAGAGGAGATAAAACAAACACATTTCTCGTAATAGTAGAATCAGCAGATTTTATTTTAAAATAATACGATTTTTTTGAATCTCTGCGCTATTATAAAAATACAGCGTTCGGGCTGAAAAAACTGCTCATATACATGACACTATAAAGCACAGGCTTTTTTAATACTTTATTGATTGATTTTGTCCCCAGCTTTGAATTGCTGTTAGTTTCCATTATTGTGCATTAATTTCAATTTATGAGCTCTGGAACAAATCCTGATTACGTATAATCCCGATCGTTTTGTTAGTTGCATGCATATCAATTCAAACTCGGAAGATAAGAATATTTTCTTGAATTGAATTGAAAATTGTTCAGCAAATGATCTTAATTGTGTCACTCGGAACATTAAACAAGACTATGCGTGCAGCGTTCAGCAGGTCGCAATCGTGGACAGAGGGACAGACCTAGGAATATGATCAAGAGCATGTGGACAGTTCTTCTACGTACATGGTAAAGTTTTCAGAAAATAACATGCCGAATGTGTACCCGACTATCGCCAGTTAGCCAGGGCCTACTTTTATAATCTTCGAAAGAGAGGTACTTTGAAAATATAAAATTGTCCTAAAATTAGATGTGGAAATATGTCATCGTATGTCCTAATTCGTGGATGGTATTCGGTCACCTCTAAACTTGTAATATAAATGTTTTACATAGCAATGAATTCGTTCACTTCCATAAGCGCAAATATGGAATGTTACGAGCAAACCGTACTTGTGTTCATGAAACATTCTATTACGCAGCATTTAAAGGCGCATATAATGAAGAACACATGTAACTGGTTTGTCGCGGATACCTACGTACACTCGCTCGCACGCACATGTGCATATATATAATTAATATATATATATATATATATATATATATATATATATGTACATGTACACTTAACTTATATGTATATGTGGGTACATATATATGTTGTACATAATTAATATCTACTTAAATGAGAACAAAACATTAACGTGGCATACATTCGAACCAGTTCTCTGTCTCTTCTACGCTCTCAATAAAGTGTTTCATTTAATCACCGAAGAAACTAAACATTTGAAGATGCATACGTACATACCATCTATTTCGGAGAAGTATATAAAACGCTCAACGCATGCTATACATACATGTTTAAACCAGGCAAGACAACCAAGTCATTAACGCGAATGCACAAATGGGAGCAATAAATATATATATGAGTTGAAGTAAGAAAGGTATTAAGTGTTTGTCTTGAATCCAAGATCTAGGATAGATGAAAATTACAGTCTTGTAATAGTTGCCAGCATGATTATGATTTTAATAAGAAGTTTTTTCATTACTTCAAGATATATTTGTTAATAAAATCCGCGAATGTTTTGTTGCGAAAGCTATTAAGGAATTTTCGAATTTTCTTTAAAATTGTTCCCGTCTATTCCGATAGGTACTAACATCGTCATTTTTTTTTGTATTGTTATTTAAATTCATTTTCAAGCTTCATTTTCTTGGATTTCTTAGCTGGCCCTGGAGCATATTTTCCAAAATTTTTTGATTCCAAATTATTTAAGTCAGCATACACAAAAACATGTCTGCTAAATTGCGATATTCTATTTGAAGTTTTCCAATCCTGATAGTTCCAGGAACACGTAACATATTTTGAGGTCTCTCAGACATTTCTTTATACTAATCACTCTCACTGCCTATGGGACACAATTTTTGAAAATAAATAACGAATACGAACGAAAATGCATTTGTCACCAGATGTACTTCGAACGTGAACTTCGAAAATGGTCGAAATTGGGCCAGGCATTCGCTCAAAAATTACTAATTATTGAGATAATGGATTATGTAAATGTGCTTTTTAGCCTTTGCGGCGCGGTAAGTTTATGTAGAAATAGAATTACATAAAATCCATGTATACAAAATCCGTATATATAGAGTAAATGAATCAAGAATGTAGCGGCTATTCGACCAAGGGGAATATGAGTGATATATTGTTGTTTCCGAAGTGAGAAGAGCGTCGTTGATGTAAACTTAAGTTGTCGATAATAACACAAAGTTTGTATGTTTCCCCATATTGCGATAGAGAACCGAGGGACAAAACAATTTTTTTTCGAATGTCCGACCGTAAACTTACAAAAGTACAAGAATAGCCAGTTTAGTCAATTATTGCATATGAGTATGAATGCTTTGCTTATGTTTTCATATATCCCAACAATGGCGGAACACATTAACGTTGATTTCCCTGCAGCATGTACAAATGTATCTTTCATAATTGAACAAGTGCCAACCGCATAATTAATATTTAGCCAGCAGGAACGCTTTTGCTTATTGTTCCAGTCCTAATATATGATAAGCACACAATGATGAAAACACGAAGGAACATGAGTATAGTTTTTGCAAGTGTTGATGGTTATGAGCATAAGTGTGTGTATTTTTATCTGAACGCTTAAAATGGTCTGTTCCACAACGAAACACTGACTTCAACATTGAACTCGTAATTACGATATTTTTTCCAGTTGTTCCTCCCTCCCTATCCCTATTCAAATACTCCAGTTGACTCACATATATGAACGTTTACTTCAAGTGATCAAAGTGGGTTGGTTCATTGTAAGAATATTGTTAACATTACAGAGGATTCGTTTCAAGTCAAATGCCATATTTTCACTTGTTATCAATGCTTCGCATATAATGCTACATAAGCATAGGCCGCGATGTATGCATAAAACACGAAATCAAGTAGTGAAACTGTCAGCTATTTCTTTGTAGTTTTAATGCTTCCACGTGGTCGCAGTTGGCGAGAAATATTAGAAATACCTAATTATATTTGAATAGATCCTTAATGCTATCCTAGCTTAATGTTTTTAGTAATTGATGAGTAAGTTTAGCAAGTTTGGATAACATGTTTTGCTTGGCAGTGCGAAAAAGTGAAATGTTTTCTTGACCTTGTGTATTGTCCCTTGGCAGGCGGTTGGAAGTCCTTGGAAGCCCGCTAAACTTGATTAAAAAAAGTACACATGGCGATGCTCGTAGAAGTTTCTTACGCACAACAAATTAAAAGCTGCTGTAAAACTAAAATTTTCTTCATTTTAAAAGCTAGATGAAGGGGAAAAGCTCCTGATATAAAATTTTAACAACTCCCGATAAATAATTCAACATGTGCTGCTCAAGTCTCTCTCTCTTGTTTATTATATCGCAAGCCAACTTCAAAACAACAGTTAACAGTTAGCGCATTTTTGTTTACTCTCTATGAATAATATTCGGACAGCTGTGTAATAAATAAATAAAAAACATACAATTTTGAATACGCAGCTTAGGCAAAACTTCAAACCGACTCAAATTTTAAATAAAATTCTCGGAAGTAATTGAATAAAAGTAAACAAACATCACTCTGCGAGCAGCATAGCGCGAGAACTACGCTACCTAGCGATGTGTGTAATCTTTTCCAAGCCGTCTTATTTACAGCAGCGCGGTACGGTGCAATGTGCTCGATGTTAGAACACAAGAAAATCATTAAAATAATGAAAGAAATAAGCAAGTAACTACGTTAGCGCGTCGCTTATCTATTTAATTGAATAAAACGGTCAGAGCTAAGTTCAATGTCAATATTTGAAGCCATCAATTGTTAACTTGCCTTCACAGCGGCAAGGCAGGTGTTCGCTTACATGTTCACACAAACGTTCAAATATACCAAAGTTTGCTAAACGGAGTAAATAGTATCACTTTAAAGCGAAGGTTAACAGGAAGGGAGAAGCAATTGCAGTTGAATTTTATTGAAACAATCGATCGTCATAAATCGTCTATTGCTTGTGCAGACTGTGGAGAAACTCATCTGCTGGGAGAATTGTTATAACTCTACAAATTGGCAACAAGGTGAACAGGAGATTATTCAATTTGTTTCTCCTCTTTTTGTACTGATTCCAAGCACTTTTTACGGTTCGAAAATTCATCTTTAATCATATGTGCGATTGAATGTTTACAAGTGCTAACAACAAGTCTGCTCCATCAACTATTGTGCATTGAAAATGGAAAGTAAATATTTCTGCGCTCTTGAGTTTAACACTCATCTCAATTACTTTGGCTAGCCACACAAACAAAAAAAAGTTGAACTGAAAACAAACCGGACAATATCTCATTAGCATAAAAAGAGATATTTGTTTTGATTACCGATTCTGATAAATTTTTATCGATACTAGGTCATGGCCAAATATAAATTAGCCACAGTTTACAAATTTAAAAAAATTAAAATTTAATTAAAATTAAAATCTTCTCCTTCCTCTTCTACGAGCCAGGAAATCAACAGCAGATGATTTACTGAGTTGAGTAAATGAAAATCTATTGAAAGAATTCTTCTTAGTACATTTTGTTCAAGACTGCGATGACCTAGAAGCTTGTCTCCTTTCACTTTAAGTCCGAGTCCTCCTGTCAAAAAAACCAGTCTGACTATGTTTTGATATATTTGCGTTTATTTAAACGACTTTTTTATTTTAGAGCGATCAGACGAATGGAACGCTTCTTAAAGTTAATTACTTGTTTTTTTATTCCTCAACACCAGGAAGGATGAAGTTTTCTTTACAATAACCATTAAAGTAGAAATTTTAGTGGACGAACGAAATTATGACCATTCGTTCACAAGCGACGATATTTGTATCAAAATTGATATTCACAAAACATTGGCTTCGAAAGGGGCGAGAATAATTGTGGAATTTACTCTCGCTGCAATAAGCAATGGGTATTAAAACTTTCTCATTAGCGTTTATAACTTAATTTTATATATACGTGCGTGATCATGTGTACTTCTTTTTTCTATGCTTTCAACACACAGTGGTTTATTTTTAACTTTCTTCAGATGCATTTTGCACTATAACTGTATGCCTTTTATTTCACACAATGTATGTTAAACACTTGCCTTTCACTTCTTGGCTGAGTATGCTTAGCCGAGACCGTTTGATGCACGTCTTAATTAACACTGAATTCGAAACGAAAAGTCTTGCAGACAAAGTGCTTGGCTTTTATAGCAAATGCTGGGTATCAATCGATCTGTCTGGCGGTAACCAACTGCAGAGTTGTTTGCGATCGTGGTTTCTTTTGTGTAAGCGTTCAGTCGTGGTACTTCAGAATGCTAAACTCAATTTTATGCTTATAAAAATAACACACACGCATGTATATATGTCTGTAAGCATTAAGCTTCAACTAACTAAATGATGTGGAAGTACTTGCCATAAATAACCGGCCAAAAAGTGATTTTACACTAACAAATATCTTATGACTCACTTCTTGCATTATGTAAAAGCAGAGGATCTTTTTCAAAAAAAAAAAAGTTTAATTCGACATGAAATGGTTGGTTTAAACATTAAAATAAAAACCGAACAAATAAAAAAAAAAATAAAATAACACAACGCATACGCCACACATGCATGTGTACAGAATTCAAGTTTTTCAGCAGTACCACGAAGACCGCGATGAAAGCAACTTTAACATTTAAAGGTAAAACTAAAGATACTAAATTCCTGGTTTGTTGTCGGTTGCTACGTTGGTCGCAGTGTGTTACCGTTGGCTCTTAATTGACTCACTATTTATTATTCACTTACTAGTCTTACTGCTTCTAGTAATTTTTCCGCTAACCGCAATGAGTTTGATTTCGACATTTTTTAAATTTCAAGTCGTACTGAACAGGTTTTTCATTTGATTCAAACTTTAATTTTTGCTTGCAACCTATCCGCTCAACTCTTCACAGATCGTTTCAAATTGATAGTTGTATACACGTACACATACATGTTCATATAAGTCGTCTATATTTAAAAAGTATTTCCATACTTATGATCAATGCATTTGCTGGCGAACCAAGTTATGACATCTATCGCAAATTAAATGTCGATTCAATTTGTCAACAAAAGTAGCGGATGAATTACTTACTACTATGCATACATTTGCAAAATCCAACTTATTTAATTCAAACAACACCTCCATAAGCCTACAAACTAACGCTTGGCGTCTTACAGAAAATTTTATTTTCCTCTTTTTCATATTCGATCTGTTATTTTTGCACCAAAACACTATACTTCCGCAACTGACTTTTCTTTCTCATGAGACATCAGGAGCACGAATTAAATCAAGCTTTGCAACCAGCTCTGAAGCTTTTATCCTTGAAAGTTTTCTATTTAGAAGTCAAAAACGAAAATCCGTAACAAAACTCAAGGAAACGATTCTATTATACATGCGTTCATATGTACCGACAGGATATTTGTAATGAAAATCATCGCTGTCTTGTAAAGTATTGCTTGATCTGTTCGTTTGTCCCTCTTAACGTCATCTAAAAACTGAACCATGAAAATATTCGCAAATTGCAAGAAACTGTATTCTTTACGCTTATTTTTCTAATAAGGCGTGTAATTCGATGTATACATAAAGGTAGTATGTATAAAGGTCGAAATGAATGTAGCAAATATGACATATTCACTTGCGAACTGTATTCTGCTAATTAAGCTTGCCTATCAACGTTTTGTTTGAACCCCGTAGGTCTCAAAATTTAAATAAACTTCAACACTTTTTCTGCCAGGCTGCTTTTGAGTGGATGCCGTTTCCATTCCACATGTACCGTTTTTGATACACGAAATGCAAATCGAGTTGTGTTGAACAAATACTTTCTTTCTTTTTATGGGAGGAAAAATAGGTATTTTTCATTATTACAAATATTCAAATAAAACGCGCCATATAAAAAAAGAAATTTTTTTCTACGTTAAAAAGAAACCGAAATATTCACTGACAACTATTCGCCCCGACACGTGCGAGTTTATTAGTGAATACCTAGAAACGTGTTAATTGAAAAAATTGAGTTTTAGCGTGTACCGAACACGGTACATCTGGTAGGTAGCATGTTGATAAGTAAGACAGGTATGAAACAGGTATCGTACACTCGGAGTGTTTCTCTGGTTAAACATAAATATGTATGTGATATGTTTGGTACGTTTGTTTAAAGGCTATAAACGAACCCAGCAGCTGGAATGGTTATATTGCTGCTACAAGTTGATGGATACAAAAAATTTCAATAAGAATTTAATTACATCTTCTGCCGAATGATGGCTTTTTGTTAGTTTCATACCGCTTTTAGCATACAGGTACATACATAAATTAAGTGTTTGTAAACGGTGTGCAATTAAGGGGACGTAGAGATGACGAATAGCAGCTTTCATTGCTCTCAATATTATTACTTGTCAATAAGAAATGTGAAAATTAGATTTCGTTTAAAGATTGAGAATCGAATTGATTCCGCCTTTAACTGTTCCATGCTTGAAAGCATTTAAAAGTTGTATTTGCCTTCCGGCAAATCTTTGGTACCCGCAAAACAAATACATAACGATAACACTTCCGTAGGATTTTCCTAATTGTGTGCTTCAACGCAAAAGGTTGAACAAAAATGATGGGCGAAAATAGTTAAGTCGCAAACTCTTACGCTAACACAATCAATTAAAACGATTTATATTGATCGCTGTCAACAACAAATAACCGACCAAACTGAATATTGAAGAGTTGATATAAACAAGAATATGAAAAACAGAATTAAGTATTAAGCGAGAAGAGTCTTTTAACATTTTCGCAGACGCCCTTGGAATCCATTCATGAAAACTTCCACTCTCCAGAAAAAACAGACGGTATTTGAAAACAGTATCGATCGGGTTTCGGAGAAAGCTCTTAGGGCAATGGAACTGGGCAACTGGCATAAAATACAACTGTCTTCCAAGAACGGTGTGGGGAATTGTAATACCTTCTTCAACCTTCTCTTTAGAAATTGCGACTTGCGGGCGGGAGACTTTAGCCCTCACCATATCGAATAAAACGAATATATCTACTAAGTTTTAGTTCTCTACTTCAACTGTTATGAGAGCTAGTTTTCAGCAATGTGCGGATGAACGTCACCAAGTCACTCAGAATTTTATGTCAATCAAATATTTATAAATTTTATGAAGTTGTCTTTGCTTATATCTACCTGCTGAAACTGGAAAGATAAAGCTAATATTATGAATACATTAACGTGTATTCAATTCGAAGGTTTCGTTTTCGAAGTCTTCTTGAGGTAACTGACGTCTAGGCGACAATTTTATATATGGCAGTTAGCTAGTTCTCATTTGAAAGACGTACGTTGAGAACGATTTGTTTTAGGGTTACGTGCGGCGTTCATGATTCGAAATTAATTTCGGAAAAATAATAGGAAAATAAGGGACAAATTTGACGTTGGCTTGTTTACAACGATACAATCGATAACGAAAACGTAAAATTTTGCAAAATAATAAAATGAAGTAAAATAACTTCATACAACTCATATAATTTAATATTTTCATCTCTTAGGATTTAATCTTTATGTTACATAATACACTAAACATTAACATATGAATTCACCTTTAAAGACTACTTAATGTCTTAAAGAGAATTGCAAAGCAATCCTAGTTTTGCTTCATATAAATAGAAACCGACTGTTTAATTTTGACGAAACACCTTAAAGCGGTTTTATTCTTTATGTCTTTTATTTCAATACAACTTTATTTAGAGGTGCAAAGGATCTGCTGGCTTATATGGCCTCAATTGGGAGACCTCAAGCACTACGTCGACACCGTGGGTAAAACAAGATGCCTTGTTCCAGGAAATCAAAAGTTTACTTCCATAATATCCACCTGGTCGCAAGCCTCACAAGTAAAATATTTACTTGTATACAGGGAAAAATATATGTGTGTTTAGATTGTCTTTGGGTTAATGAAACATTCTTAAATTTGTTCGGGCCTACGAAAACAAATGTGGATTCCATGCACGCGTCCAGTCACGTCAATAAATGTTAGGAATATTTCAATCACCGGTTATTCGATAACAAAGTGTCAACAAGAACAAGAAAAACACAAAGAAGAAGTTACTTAGCACCAAATTTCCTATAGAACCACTTTTTTATGTTGCAACTAACAAGCCACTGAATCCATTCCGCGCAAAGTTTCTTTATCCATTTTTTGTATCATTTTATTTTAATTTACGTTTTTGACAAATATATGAAATCATTTATTTATACATTTTCAGGCAATATAAGGGGATTTGAAACGGTCTCCAGAGTCCTTCTACGTCTTACAAGATTTATTTTCCAACAATCTCGACGTTCCTCTACTGCCAAATGGCATAATATAAGGAAAGGTACCATTCCACCTAAGGTGTATATATTTCTCAACATTACTTGTGAGTATGTGATAACAACGTTTTACTTACCTTTTTCTTTGTTGTGTTTAGTGAAAGGGATTAGGCCTGTTGGCGATAAGACCAAGATACCCGGTGGAGTGATGACTTTTGACTATTTGCTGCTCCTTTGCGCTTTTTCACTGATAGCGGCTGTTCTTTGCTTTGCTTCAGTTGTTTATGAGAAAACAGTTTTATTCGGAATCTGCTTTATTTTCAATTTATAGCGGTTTTCTTTTACAAATGCAGCTTTAAACACCCAATACTAACTCAGAACAACAATATCAACGGAAAGCGTGAGCAATTTCGCCTATGTTTTGACAATTCTGAGAAAGCATTTTGCGCACCCCTCGTGCATGCATATAGGTAAAAAGGTCGAAAATCGAAAATGAAACCCAGCTATATGCATATATATACATATACAAGTAATGCCATAGTAAAAAGTTCCAATATGTGTGCAACACTCCGAGTTCAACTGCAAATTCTTGTAAACATTTCCGCGTCGAATTGATAAGTTGGCTAAAATTAAATATGAAAACAAGTAAAAACGTTATAGTCAAGCAAAACCGACTTTTATGCACCATACACAGCTTTGTCTAAGATAACGGTCGATTTATTTTCATTAGAATCGTTTCATGGAGTGGTGTCCAAAAGGTAGACGTATATGATTCCAATTTGGACCGATTAACTTTTACGTCCCTATTACTATTATTGTGTCGCTATTATAAACCAATTTTCTTTCATCGTAAAATATTAAAAATTCGAGTTTTGTCACGTGAATGCTTAGTTTCCGTAAGAGGAGTTATATGGGGAAGATTTAAAAAATCTTCGCATCTGATCTAAATTTGGCATGTCAGCCAAAACACGGTTACTCAGCAATAATTGTAAGGAAATTTTACAAACTTCTTTTGTTTCATAGGACGACATTTGCAATACAAGGTTCAATACATGGGATAGTCTTTTGAATCAAGCTTCCTCCTTGTACCGAATTTCGTCAAAATATATTAAAAATTTCAAGCGGTGCTTCAAACACAAATACGTATGGATATGGACAAACAGATGGATAGACAGTACTAAATCGATTCAAAATGTGCTTCTGAATCGATCGGGAGAGGGCCTGTCTTAAGCCGTTCTCGGTATTACATACATCGGCAGGAACTTATTGTACGATGTACCGTAACTGCTGTAGGGTGTAATTATTGAAACGGAACAAAACAAAAGAACAAATGAGTTTCTTATAAAGCGTATATGCATGCATTCCTGATATATATAACTTTCCATATATTGAAAGGAGATCGAATAAAAATAGAGTGAATTGTCTACGTAATAACTGGTTCAGAAACAACGGTAGTGAGTCAAGACAGAAAGAAAAAAGATTTTGTTTTTCAGCATTCATCCATACAGGCTGCAAAAATTCTGAAATGTCAGGGTATTAAATATCAACCATGTCTCATGCGTTTTCGAATTCCACATTCTTGAAGAAATGCATATGAGTGCGAACAGCATTAAAGAACGAGGAACGCGCAAACTTTATTCGGCCCAAAGACTAAGCAGAAACATTGAAGAGCAAAAGAAAAAAAATACAACTAACGCGGAAATGAAAAATTTCGGGATTCCATAGTCGGGAACCCTAGTCGTTAACGAAATCACGTATATGAAAGAGATATTATATTAAATTCTGTGTTTATGCCCTCCGTCTCCGCATGCATATCTGCGAAACGATAATGTTGGCTCACACAAAGCAAATCAAGTTGGAAGGTAGACGACCTTGCGTATATGAAAATTAATTTTATATCTGGCTGTTGGTTAAATGTTGTTGGTTTCTTTGCAAAAAGTACTTGTCTGATTATATTAAAGATTTTTAGTTGTCTGCTACTAGCAAGAGTAATTTATTCGAGTTATGTATGCCTGCACTATCTTACCATATCTTGAAAGCGTTCCGTTTACATTCAACTTGTTTCTGAACAAAGTTTTAATACTTATTCTCTCTCTTCTGTAACATTTTCACTATCTCAGACTATCAGTTCAATATCAGTTCAAATATATATCAATTTTGCGTGCATTTGTACTGAGCTAACTGAAGAAGAAGGTAGAAGGGATAACAGTTCGCTGCTGCCTATATTGCTTCTAGAAAGTGCGGCTCTGTTTCAAAATTAATTAACGAACGAATGTCGTTAATGCAATTGAAGCATTCATTATTAGTATCCGAGGCTGTTGGCCGCACTGAAAACTCCACTATATGTAACCTAATGCACTTTAGGTAATTTATCCCTCATTCCCAGGCACTCGATGAATACATCCGTTTCGTTCAAATGTTCTTTGAATATTTCCGACACTTTAGAAGCAGTTGTTCACTTTAACTCTATTGGACAATTTGAAATACAAGAGCTTTCGCTCCCAGGAGGAATGTCTAAGTAAGACTTTGATTTACTTCTGAAATTCCTGTTATTCAAAAATAATAATATTACTGTTTTGCCAATGAAAAATAACAATAGGACACAAAGAAGATACGAAAATGGAGTAACTGAAAGAAAATGAAGAAAGACATTTGTTTTTCTATATTCGGCTAAGTAAACGCAATATATATATACATACATATATACAATTTATTAACCCTTTAACTGCGTATGACGAATGTATAGGTCATGAAAAAGGTACAAAATATTGTGTAATGGCAGACATATGAATATATACGTCCATCCGTTCTTGTCAGATTTCCTCATAAAATTTGGTCGTTATGATTGCGTATTTGCCGTAATGTGTCTACGATACATTATTTTCAGCAACATCAGTTCAGTTAAACGAAGTTCGATTTATTCGAGATTTACAAATATATGTTGACCACGCCTATTCGACTGGGTGCATGTCACTTCGTCTAGTTATTTCATTTCAATTTAATTTCATGTTGCACATATTCTTTCTCGTCATCGCACTCTTTAAACTTTATACGTTCTCCCTTTCGCAACATTTCTATAATTTCGTAAACTCATTGTCTTTATAATTTAAACAAAGTTATTAAAAAAGAGAGTGTTATGGGAACTATCTTCGGAAACAACTAAGGGAGGGAGAGACGCATAAACTACCAGTTTCTGTCAAAATGAATAAGGTCCATAGATCTTTTCACTGAATCTGGATCAGTTACAAAATGCAAAGACTTGATTAGTTAAAATGAGGTCCTCCTTTGCTTACTCTCTTTACCATAAAAGTCGGGAAGAAAGAGATAACTCGAAAACAAAGGAGAAAAATGTGAAGAAATGCGCACTAAAATTTTTTAAGGCGGGGCATCGTGCTCAATTCGTATTTTCCCAACTTATTGCCCCCTTAACTTAAAATACTGAAGATAATAGTTAATGCATGCTTTGGAAAAGACAGACGGATACGTTTTTACTTTACTTGCGCAATACAGTCATTTTCCCGATTCTCCGCATGTATCACTTGCTAGCGAGAAAGAATAAGCTTTTCTAAAGGACTCTTTTGAAAGAATCGCAGAACGAGATGGTTAAGAACTGAGCAACTAGTTACCCAAGGTGCTGCTTAGCCTGTCGAAAATGCTTGAGGAAATCGATAGCAGTTGACCCGTGCTTTGGTCGTAAAGATATATGTACAAGAACATTCTTGCAGTTTGGATAGGAGGAAAACATGCTACATAAAAAAGGCTAAAAGCATGTCAGTAAAACTAAGATAATAACCGCGCAAAAAGAACCAAAAATAACAAAAATGAAAACATAGTGAAATAAAGACAAATTTGTACGTTGGATTTGCTGCGGGAAAATAAAACATTTCAGTGCACAGAAAATGTAAATATCAGGCTGGTATCGAAGTAGTAGAAGCATACCAAAATAATTATTTTGGAAGAAAAAGACGGCCAAGTTATATTCTTTTAAAAAAATACATCTATATGTGTATGAGAACAAGTGGCTTGAAGTATGCTCTTCTCAACATAAGCTCCGTTTTTTCTTAGTATTCTTCGTAAAGTCCGCAGTTATTCATTTTGAATGCGACCAATTTTTGACCGGACTTACATTGCGGAAACTTTGGAATTCTCGATCCCGGCCAAAGGCCGATTTATAAGAAGAAAAGTTGAAGATGTGAAATATTATGACTTGATTCGGAACATTCGAAATTTAATTGAGAAGATATCTCCGAAATCTCTCGTAGGGGGTAGAAAAAAGGTTTGCCTGCGGTACTCGTTGCCTTCAACAAATCGTCCTTAATGCTTTTATTGAAACTATTACGTTTTCTTTGACCAGTACTAGTTTCCATAATTTTGCGGCTACAAATGTAGTTATGTATGTGATTTGTTCTATTCTTCGTTCGCGTTCAGTAAAATACAATCTAATGGTTTGCCTGTCTATGTTGTGGTTCCATTTTTATTCATATGTAGAACAGTTAATCTATTGTCTAAAGTTAATATCCTGCAAAAAGTAAATCACTTCGTTGATTCTCTCCAGTCCGTCTATTGCCTTTTTCATCGTATGCTTTTTTTATAATGGAAGAAGTCCAAATAAATGGGTACGTGTGCTTTTATACAAAAATGGTTTGGTCATATCATGAACCATGCGAGCAACATATCCACCATATAATTTTTAAGCAACGTTTACTCACACAGTGTTGGCCAACAACAATAGAAGCAGTGTTATGCTTTCTTTCAATCGTACGGATGTGTCCGAAAAAAAAAAGAAAAAACAATAAAACTTAAGCACATGAGTGTCCTTTTTGGAATGACAATAACTTTTAATTAAATTTCAAACAGTTCGTGCACCGGTTTAAGAATCTACACAAATTTCTATGTGTAAGTGAAACTAAGATACGAATAAAAACTAACTACTTTTTAAATAGCAGAGAGTAAGTAGCATGTTGCTTGAACTAACGTCAAAAGAATGTCCTTCATGAATGGACAGATCGGATTTACGTAATTGCTTAAAACTATGCTTTAAAGGATAAAATCAAAAGAATTATTTTACCGGCTAAGATTTAAGAAAATTGAAATTATTCAACTTTTCTCCGTCAACGAAAACAAGCAACAATTCCTGGAAATGTTCACTCTCATCGGTGTCTGCACCGCAACGGACTTAGAAAAAACCAACAGCGCTCTATGCTCTCTCTCTGCAATTGTCTACAATCACAGGCAGTTTTGATTGCGTAACTGCGGGTCGTCATCCTCCTCGATCATTTTATCATTAATCGGTCTTTCTTATAAGATACTATTATCATTATTATAATTATTTTCGACCAAAAGAATGAATTCGAGGACTCAAAGTAGAATCAGCACTCTTATAAGGTAACTTAACGGACTCTGCAAGTCTAAAATTGGCTTGGGGCTCACAACCTCTTCCCTTAGCATCTTTTGGTTGTACTGCATAATATTTCATATAACTATTTTCGTCGTGTTGATAATCGCGTTATTGCCACAAGAGCGAAGAGTTGATTAAAGTTCACTTCTAGTTGAACTGCTAACCCAGATTTTCATAAAATCGTGATGAAATCATACATCTTTAGCTCACTTCCACATTTTTCCGAATTTGGTTATATTAATGTGAAATTATTTAATGGAAAGCAAGTCTTTTTTATCGCTTAAAATAGCCTAAGGCCTTAATGGCGAAATTTTAATTTGCTTCAATAATATATAAAATTTTCTGCATACATCTCCATCGCATAAACGGAGACAACAAAAAATTCTGTTTATTTGCATTGCATGAAAATTAAATAGCAACGTCGTCAATAAAAATAACAATAAATAAAATATTTATGTTATAACTTTTAAAGAGCCTTAAATACTTTTAACTCTACGTTAGTAATTTTTAGCCTCTTTACCAAGCAAAGGAAGCGTTTCTGTTAACAAGGAAAATAGTGCATAACATCCTCCAAAAAGATATTTAAAGTAAGAATATTTTGACTGCTGGAAGATTGTCAAAGTGTCTGCAGTTCTGGGAAGAAGTAAAGCATTAAAACTTAAGAGACTGTTATAATCACCGAGAATTTAATTCCACGATATCCGTTACCGTCGAATTAGGTTTCTTTTTAATAGCACGTTCGCGGTTAATTTAGTCAGTGCAAAATGGTAGGTGTAAATGTCAAATTTCAGAACGATGTCCGGTTTACTTGCAAATTTTTCTAAAGTCTTTCGAATATTTGCATTGTAAAGGCGTGACAATCCTTTACTCTTAACTAATTTTGCCAACGAATATTTTACTCAATTCTCCGTTTAATGCTATTAGTATTTCACAGACAGCAAAGAAGGGCACGAGTGAAAGGTTTTTCACAGCGCGGCGTTGTACGGGAAGTTGTCGAAGAAATGGTCTGATTCGAGCTGTTTTTAGTAGCGTTTGCCCTGTGGTCAAAACATGTCGACATACTAAATATCATAAAAATATCGCAAAAATTATTTGCGGCCTGTAGGCTGAACACAAGAAAGCAACGAAGACAGGCGGGCAAGCTCCACATTGTAAAAGATGAGTCATTCTCGTGTTGTATATATCCGCACAAACATGATGGGTGCCGTGAAACATGGCATTCTAAACCTTTTCCCGAAGGATAATCTACTGAATTCAAAAGGATTTTGCTTAATTCTTAAACAGTGTTCGATTGGACGTATCCTGCATATTTAAAAGTATAAGCATAATTTAACGTAAAATCTCTCAGCAGACTGGGAATTTTGCACTGTGGAGGTAACAGAGAGTTTCGCACAAAACAGTGTCAAAGTCTACTACCAAGAATGCCAGCTCATCTGTTTTGGTTGATTTTTTTCAGGTTTTTAGTTCTTTAATAATTTTAATGATGCGTCATTTGTGTCAGTCATTTTTGTCTGAACTACGAAACCATTT
Source organism: Glossina morsitans morsitans (assembly GCA_001077435.1). Classification (NCBI taxonomy): domain Eukaryota; kingdom Metazoa; phylum Arthropoda; class Insecta; order Diptera; family Glossinidae; genus Glossina; species Glossina morsitans. The sequence continues at coordinate 84,126 of CCAG010011434.1, read as the reverse complement.
ATTCTCCATTCGGCTAAAATCCAGAATAACTTAAAACTCGCGTGCTGGCACAAAAATTTCTTTTACATACCTTAGGGCGCGAAACAATTTCTTATTCTTTTCAACGGCACGTAGTGGCAGTAGATGTTTTACAATATTTTTTTCGAATTCCTCAAAGTTTCTGTAAATTGCGGATGTGTCCAATCTTATTACTCTATTCACAAGTGTACATTTTAGACTACCTACTCCGGGCAATACCAGTTCAGCAAGTTTTATTCCTTTTCGGGCTTTAGCTACACTTTGATGCGATATAATCTCAAAATAAACATTTTTATTTCAATTTAAATATTCTATTTTATTATCCTTCCGCTAATTCTTTTTATGTAATTATTTAGTGTATTTTTTATTTGCGTTATGTTCGTTACTTTTACCTTTCTCCTATTACTCCAACTTTATCGGTCGGTTGTGGGTTACTGCTGTTATTCTTAATTAACAGATAGAAAATTTTTTAGCATTTTCATTAAAACATTTTCCGCTTTGTTAGCTTACGAAAAAATGAACAAATTATCGCTTGGCATCGTTCATGTGCAAAGGGTTAACTAAGAATCTACTTAAGAATGGAAAGCAAAATGAAAAGAACAAAGAAAAGAGGTTACATAGATGTATTTAATTTCAACCAAAAAAAAAAAAAAATAAAAAAAAAAAAAATAGTAATATCTATAAAGTTTATACACAAATTTTTCAGTAGATTCAATTGAGATTCACACCAACGAATGTTGGTGTTTTACCCGGATTGTATAAGGAAAGCTAACGTAAATAACAAAACTTCTCTTCAATCGTAATGAACTAAGTGGCTGAAGATGTAGAATAATGCTTTGCAACCGGAAGTGTCGAAAGCATTAAACTGGGATGATTTTGAAAGGAAAAAAGTCTTCTATGTATGGAGACACATACATGCCTGTACCATTGTAGGAACAAAAATACGTACATTTAATAATTTTAGGCAGTTTAGGTGTTCCTTATACAACAAATGCAATAAATGTAAAATCAATTCATGCAAGCAAACAAATACACGAGTACAACAGGAGTCTCTCAAATCATATACGATAAAAGTAAGTGCAATTTTTTCCTCAAGGACATTAGAAAAGCCTACTGATCGGCAAGGCACTAATTACTGGGAATATAGTAAAATGCTTGATTAAATGTAAGCATTATTTAAAAATAACATTTTATTGGAAGGAGTGTTACCAAAGTGATGAAGCTAACAAAATCTCTCCTTATCCTTTCTTCATTTAGATGTAATCCTCATCTCGTATCATAGAGCAGAATGTAAACGTTGTGCGAGAATCTAAGCTTCGGGATAAAAGTAAGGAAATCACTTAAATGTAAAAATCGTACACAAAAACAAGCACACTTTCAATAGCAATGATAACCAAACATAGTAATGTGCTTTCGTTCGTAATATACAAAGGATTAATCGCAGTTCAGCTTAATAATAAGATAAAACGATAACGAGGACTCATTCAGTACGCATTATATAGAAAATGAAGAGCCCTCTGTGCAACATTAGCTAATGTGCGTTTAAATATTAACATAGTAAGCAATCGTCTAATAGCAATCAGAAAATGTGCTTAGTCTCCGTGAGCACATCAACGTCTCATCGGTTAATAAAGCACATCTGGTACTACAGCGCAAACTATCAGTTCAATAAGACCTCCAAGATTGTGGACGATGTCAACAAAGCGCCTAAGAGTGCATAGCAGATTAGGTAAAGGGCAATATAATAAATCTGCTCATACGACACACATACTAGGAACATCTCAGATTTAAAATAAGATCCTTCTCGACATTACACTAATTTTGCATTTTAGTTAAGGTTGACTTATAGCAAACGGACTTCTCCTTATATAGCCCCAAATAGGTTTATTTTTCTGATCTAAATTATTCCTTAACGAGATATAAAATTTTGATTATGCAGCGTATCCTGCCGTTGTGGCCGGTCACTAATCATACGAGAAAATAATGTATTTTCTTGTTAGAGTCTTTTTAACTTTGTATCAATTTTACCATTCCCAAGGAATAGTCCCAATAAAACATTGCAACATCAGCTTTGTTATACAACAAGATTATTAAGTCAGGCAAACTGCAAAGAGAAAAATGTCTTGTGCCTTGTGAGGTTTATATGATGTTTTTCTGAACAAGACTGTATACCCACGCGCAATAGTTCTCTAAAGTCTAGACACAATGTGTAATTTTAGAGAATTACAACAAATAAGCCGACATTAAATAAAATTAAAGTTTATTAGAACAATAGCAGTCGATAGAAGGTTAAATTTTTAAGTTCAATGACTACTCTATACTTGATAGGAGAGCAATTTTCTCAGTCCGTTCTCGTACGAATAAACGACGAAATTATATCCGAATGAAAGCAACATTTTTATCTACTATCTAACTTATCGTAAAACAAGTCAGCCGGCTTTTCGCACCTTTCAACGTCCGTTAGAACGTGGTTGCGGTCTCACTATGCGCAGTTGCTTACTGACATTTCAACTAATCCTGAGATATATTTGTTTCACTGCGATACGTTGCTGGAATGGTAAACAGGGGCGTGGCGTGTGTGATGGGAGAATTACAGAGCAAATTATTCCAACGTAACCCTTTCAAGAACAGACAAAGGAACGGCCGCGCTGACGAACGGACATGCAATTGCACCCTAAATGAAAATAATATTAAAAATTATTCATTGATTGATAGTATGTAGGATTTATGTGATCGCTTGGGTGTATCTTTGCTGTTATATGAATCGCAAATGGTAAGCTCCTACTTCGAATCTGTATTACAAAATGGTGCCAATAATTTACGAAGCACTTTGAAAATTAAGAAAAATTAAAGCATGTCTAAATGACTAGAATGCTGACCTGCTTTTCATACATTAATTATATGTAAAAATTTCCACAAAGTGCGCAAAACCAAGTTTTCATTCTTTCGTTGATTTTGGAACTAAGGTTTTTTTAATAATGAGGCTTTTGGAAGCTCTGCTCTTACAGTATTCCAAATACCCACACGCATATGCCAAAAAAAATGTAAGCATACATACGTTAGACAACGCAATTTATGCAAGCAATAGCAAAAGTGTGCAAAAACGAAAAAACTAAAGTGACAACATCAGGATAAGATAACATGTGTCGCCAACTTTGGGGTTAGGGCAAGTTTGAACTTGTGCATTTATGTAAATTTTTATTTGCCAACAAAAATACCAACAGAGTTACATACAAACATGTGAACATGCAAACCCAAATTTACGTGTAATACGTCGATCAATAATTCCCTGAAGTAAAGAAAACGGAAAACAATTTTTTTTTTTTGAAAGATTCAGTTTCATTCACCGGTATTAGGAGAGATATTACCAGTCCAACGTTTCTCTAATGTTTGGACACTTTTTTTAGAAACCGAGACGTAAATAACCACAAAGTACATTTCACTTTCCGGCTCGACTTTCCGATCCTTTCCTCTAAATCCTTTTCCCTGAAGCACCCGTCTGGCGTATGCAAACATATAGTAATGGCCGACGGTCATATGTATAGAATCCGGTGAATGGGGCAGCAATTCCAATTTCAATTCATTCGTTTTTTCATGCAATATAGTGAACGCGCCACCCTTTTGACATCTTACAACTTCAGGGTTTTTACGTGTTTTGTGGTCTAATGACTTATCTGGCGCATTAGTTGCATTCAGTCTCACGAAAACTTGCCATGACGCTATTCAAGTCAACTCTATGTTTAACCCGCATTTTGTGGCCGATGTTTAATCAACACACGATAGTTGGATCTTTCTACTGTCTGGAAAGTAGTAAACTCAGTGTCATTCTAACTCGTGAACAAATGACGGACGAATGAGATGAAATTTTGACGTCGTCTAAAGGATAATAATTTTTAAAAGTACTTTGTTAAAGACGATGTATACATATCTGTATATAAGTCCTGCAAATTATTGATCGACAAGTCATATGTGTGTGCAACACGAGTTCTTTAGATTCTTTGTTATGTATAATGTACGTATGTATATACATGTGTTCAAATGTACTCGTATGCACATACGCAAGAACACTTACGAACAAATAAAAACGGCCGGGATTAGCTCGATGCACACATGAGTGTTACATGAGAGTTTTTAGAAATGGATACTTACGCAAATGTTGTTCTTTTCTCTACACCTTTTCCTTCCGGAGTCTTCGCTGGGAAGTTTTCAGTATTATGAAATCATCTTTCGGTATTGAATACAATTGCCAGTTTTCTGATTATTTGAAAATATCTGCGATTAAATCAAAACGAAATATTTTAAACTATACATGCGTTTAGTGTTTAACTCCAAAATTTCATGCGTTCTTCTTTATATATTAAAGTATTCTCTCTAAAATGGTGAAATTTGGCAAACTAACAAAAAGCTAAATTAATTTTTATCATTCATTCACTGTTCCAGAAAATTGGACTTTCGTCGTCTCGTCACGTCGCGTTGTTTGCTATGATGTCAAAATAAAGAAACGGACTATGGATGCTGAGTTCAATCAAAAAAATGTTGCGCAGTTTTTTAAGAACAAAATAACATTCGAGCCCGCGAAAGTAGTTTATTCCCCATGGTAACGCCAGAGAACACTGCAATGGTGGAACAGCAACAACTTTATACATTGAGATGGGAAATTGCTAATCACTCGCCGTACATACACCTGCCATCGCATCTTTTCTTGTATTTGCAAAATTGAAAAAAGTTAATTCTCTCGTAGCTTGACGAAAGTTGACTCTCGTTAAAATGTGGCACGGATTTATTTTTACGTGTGCATTAATATTTTCTTAAGTAAAAACATTTGCTTTGCTTTAAATCATACAGCTGCTTACCCACTTGCGAATACAACCGAGCAACCGTATTTGCAAATGCATGTTTGTACATTGTGGGAACTCATTGCATGCATTTACGTAAAAAGGCACATTTAAGTATTTTTTTGCGGATGCGATAAAATGTGCGAAACTGCTTTAATCCGTTCCACACTCTTTCATGGATGATTCGAATGAACGTTGCAATATATGTATGGAAAGTGTCAGGCGCCAATGACGCTCTTCAAATCATTAAACGGCTTTATATTTTCGGTTAAACGGTGTTAAGTTCTACAAGCATATATTTTAATGCACGGACATATGTTTGCCTGCTGGTCGCCATTGACGTAAAACGCTGTCCAAAGAACCGCAATTTTCTATTCGCTCCGAAAATACTCCCTGAAGCATAATGGCAATTTTGACTCTTTGCACTTATTTACGTCGACTATACGTCGGCATTGTATTTCTTATATGAACCCCTATATCGGCATTTAGTTGCTTGATATTATTAACCAAAAATTATTGGAAGGTAAAAAAGAAAAAAACAACTAAGGGCACTATAGTCGAGAGCAACCTCGACCGTTAGACACCGAACACCACTTCGCCTCGTAACGTCATTCACTCCTCTTGGTTATAACACCAAAAAATGACTCGTTATTTTCGTGTAAAGCCATATCTTTCATTGACGTCCGCATATTGGAGGATGCTCAAAACGTCCCAGGGCGTGATCTAAATTTAGCAAACTTGATTTAATTCCCACCAATTTTATTATTTTTCAGTTTCCGACATAAAAAAAATTGAAAATAGACTTTCTCTCCCTGTAAGGGCTTGCTTTTCATGACAGCCTCCATATATATGTTAGCGCCTAAAGAACAGATCTACGCAAAGCCTCAACCGCTAATTGTTCTGTTAAATAACTGCGAACAAATTTTCATCATAAAATATAAAAAATTAAGCCTTTTTGTAACAATTAGCCCTTTTTGGCATATAAAAGTTTACATTTCAAACGGATCCTTTCGTACGGTTGTGTCCAAAAAATAGACCTACGTGTCGTATTCTGCAAGGTTGATTTCTGTATCAGTTTACTATTATGAAGCAATTCACGCTATGAAATGTTCAAAATTACACATGAGAGGGGGTTCAAAAAACTACTCAAGCCAAACCAAAGTGTTCGCAGCTATGTAGAGTGTCGAAGTGCTATTATACAACGAGTTTTACGAGTTAATTTTGAGAACTATAGTTTTTTCCATATAACAACTTTAAAAAATAAAAGATGGTCGAAAAAATGGACCGATCTGAACCGTTTCCAATAGCATTCGTCCTTGGGTCAAAGGATGTCAGTGTAGCAAATTTCATCCAAATGTCTTAAAAATTGCGACCTATATCGGTATAATAAAAGATAGGTCGCGCAATTTCAATATAGCCTGCACCACAAGTAATGTAGGATATAATTGGGAGTGCAACAGATTAAGCCTGACTTGGAAATCATTACGTTTTTTAAAACTCGGCGACCTTTAGAAGTTCGTTTTAGTTATTTTCAAATATTATAGGCTGGATTATGTGAAAATGAAAAACAACAACCAGTCTCGACTTTTGTGTGAGTACGAGTTCCGTTCCAAAGCGAAAAAGGCCTCTTTTTAGTCAATCGCTTGGTTTCTTGTGCTTCGAATTCGCAAAGTCGCAAAGTTCTTGAAAGCGTAAAGTAAATGCACATTTTCTATTTCACTAAACAAGTTGAGGGATGGGCGTAACAAGCTCTAAGTTACTGGGATGGCATCAAATAATTGTTATTACTGTGTGGTTACCTTTGAAATATTATTGAACTAATTGTTGTGGTTTTGACTCTTCGGCAACAGAGAGAATGAGTTCATCATAGTGCAGTTATTTTAACGAAATGACTGATAAATATTGGCATTGTTTCGATAAATGTTGACAAATGTTTGTTATTGTCTTAATGGTACTCACTTTGTGCGAATAATTAAAATCTAAGTTATAGACAATAATGGAAAGCAAACATATTGTATTTTTAATAACAACTGTAATCCAATTCTTTAATTGAAAGCAACAAAATAATAAGAGAACAAAATTTTCAACAATAACAAGTAATGGAGAAAAGAAATCGATTATATGAAGTAAGGGTCGAAACCTTTGATGCTCAACGGTTTTCTTAATACACGTTGAAGGAATTGATATTTATGAGAAGGGATCACAAGCAAATTTTATTGTTACAAAAGAAAAAGCGAAGAAAAATCTAATATTTTGGTCGCATGCAAACTACACGCTAAGAGACAGTCGTCTATTTGGACCGAATTTCAAAAACAACTGTAATCGCTGAAGACTAGAAGAATTCCTCATTAAGTTACCTTTAACTGCTAAACTAACCTCTGAAGACAAATCCTTTTTAGGTACGACTATCACTTTTTCCATATCAGCTCTTGCACTGGCTTTGCTTCCCTTCAATTGATATCAATGGCAAATGAATGCATTAGCTCGAACCAAAAAGTATATAGCGCAATATCCGAGTAGATGCTTTTAGTGAAAAGACAATATCACGTGTTTATCCGTAGATAGAAAAACAAATAAAAAAATTTGATTTCTATTGTGAAACATTCATCAATTACATATATATAAAAGTGTATAATTTATTAGATACATATACGCACTATAGAGGCATGCAATTAAAATATATGTGTGTATGTTTACCTATCTTATATTATATTTCCTTAGTGTTTCTCTTTCGACATTACACTCTATTTGTTTTTTGTTTTATTATGAAAATTTTTATCTGAAGTTCAGATCTTAATGAAAAATGTTTTCATATTTTTCATTTAAAACATGTATGTAAATATTTTCGTATGTGTACACTAATAACCAAAACAAGCAAAAGCACATGTATACACACACTAACACACCGGTGCACAATGATAATGGAAGTCGGAGAGAAAGTTTGAATGAAAGTTTTGATTACAGTTTTTTCAGATGCTTAAATTTACTTTGAGGCACGTGTTCATGCAAATACTCACGCAGACTTATGCATACATGTCACCTTTACTTCTTTCTATGCAAACATTCATCCTTTTTTTCGGTTTCATTGCAATGAAGTGTTCGCTTACTTTATTGTTGGTAAACGTTGAACACGAATATAAAATGTTTGCTGTAAACTATTTCCGTTGCATACACTGCCGTCAAACGAGTATTTAGATGCATGTTCACATGAATAATACGAAGAATTTTAAGCAGCAGCAAAACAATTTTGCAATTTGAGTTTTTAATTGTATGTCTTTCAGGCATTCAAACAAAAAAATTGAGTTTGGGTTTACAGCCGATTACGAGATGGTGAACAAAGTTACGTGATCACTTGGTTCGCTATGCAAGGAGGCTCACACTGCAATCCGGCACTTTAAACGAAATCTTACGAAATGCGAGCTTTATTTTTAAACTTTTAAATTTCGAAGGAAGCCTAGAGACTATTAGGAAAATGCATTCCAATTGCTAAACACATTGCAATAAACAATTAATAAAGACACTATGCTAAGTACTTTTTTATCTTTTTTTTTGTAGTGTTAAGAAAAAATTCTAGTTGCCAGTAAAGAGTGGAAAAAGTTGTATTATTAGATTAAGTTATAAATAAATTCGTTTCTTTTTTAACTTTAACTGCTGACTTTCCCTAATTTCTTCAAGTGGCGCTCTTCTTACTATGCCTTTTGTTAAATTGTCTCCAATATTGGCGTCGTCATGACCCAGGAGACCTTCAAATTTGATTTATCCGTTTAAACTTTTGTCTCCGGGACGAAGTTTTGCTACTGAACTCCTAGCTGCGCGACCAATTCTTGAACTTCCAACGCATACACTGCATATATTTTCAGCTGTCGCCCTGGCACTAATCCATCACGTGACTTTTTCACACTACGAATAACAATTCAACACAAAATGCATCGCACATAAAAATTCCAAAAATGTTACCTATTTTGTGAAAATAAAAACTTAGATCCTACCTATCTGCATTGCCTCTGAAGACAGTTTAGGAGCAAATATAAATGGGCTAACTAACCAAGTGAGCGATAAGACGAACGTTTGGATAAAAAACATTCTGAAGAAAGAGTCGATTCTCGCCGGTGTATTGGGCGACAATTTAATTGAGGAGTAACATAATACCTGCACAATCACTAAAAATGATTGATAATCAAGTTGCTATATAGTGCTTCGTACTGGGCAACGCGATGCAAATCGAACCCGAATTTGCGATTGGAAAGAGTCATGACTTTGCAAATTATCTTCAATATAAATAAACAGTAATTCTTGGTATCCCGTAACAAATATGCAACAGCAAGTACAAAAAAAAATTCTTTAAATTTATATAAAAGAAAATTTCTTATATCTATTATTCATTAATATTTTATTACGGTTAACGTCAAAGCATTCGAATCCGTTCAATTTATAAGACATCACACCGGCCCTATGGGCCAACTATACGTCTGCATTTATACTCTTCACCAGTGAAACTCCATTCCAGGTAATTCGCAGATAATCTACGGCTTGCACATTTAAGCAAAGAGCATGTGCAGCACCATTCTCAAGGAACGTGATGTGTTTCGTTTTGTATTATTTTTTTGTATTGTTTCTTGTTCTCGCCTCTTTCATGTTCCTTTTTTTTTATTTTTTATTTTTTTCTACTTTTATCTCGCGGATACTTTGCTGTATTCGTTTCTAAGTTCGCATATATTTATTTCCTTTTATACTGTTTATTTATTTTTAAGCGCATTTACCATATTATATACACATATATTATTGCCTGATTTAACAAATCCACCGCTAAATAAGCTCTGGGCTGGTGCCATGTGATCTGCTTTTTAGCGATGATAATGCTAATAATAACAATAATAAAATGTATGGATGTAGCTTTTCCGCGAGAGTACTACTAAAGCAATCTAAGTTGCAACCTCATATAAAGCACTCTTTTATATAAAACAGTGCGTATACGTATTTAATGCGATAATAAACTCATTTAAAATTTGCAAATGGAGATGTGCAAGGATAGCAACAACATTAAAATTACGTGCAGCTTTTAAAATCTGTGGCTAAAGTTGCCGCCAACACGGAAAAATATGTGCCGAAGCGTTTCTGAAAAGTCTCCGACCAGCAATGTCTCCACCATTTCCCCCAAATCTTTGTTTCTGAACTGTATTGCTGAGGTTTGCAAACAAATAATTATCACTGGGCGTCATACCTGGAGAATACGATGGTTACAGACGACATTGGAGCTTCTATTCATGGAATTTTTCTGTTTGTGTGACAACCAGTTTCTTTGGACGTGTGCATAGCCCATGTCGTCCCCCTAACCTAAATTCGACATCCGTTCAGTACTCTTGAATGAACTTTAGCGATGCTTTCGTCAGTGGTGAGAGTGTTCTGTCGTTCCGATCCTTAATTTTCACCCAAGTTAATTTCACCACAGGAAATTATGGTATAGACTGCCATCTGCAACATCTTTTTTTATCTCATTACATATGTTACATATTGGAAGCAAGAAGTCGAAGGAACGTTGTACTATTTTTGACTGAAAAACTAAATCGCTTACCTCATTTTTCAATTGACGAGTTATGCAGAAGTCTTTATTAATTGTAGTCGTTTTCAAGAGACGGGAGTAAATTGGCCATTTCGCTGGGATTACGCATCTAAAAAACCATATACTTGACCAATGTTAGCCTCTGACCTGATTGGGCTTTCCCGCTTTACTTACGCTGTGGAAATGCTTCCAGTCGCAAAACTTTATATAGAAAATCGGAAGCTTATTTCTTGTTATTGTGTCTTCTATTCAGTATCACGCCGGCAGTAGGCGAAAAATTGTGGTTTATAATTTAGAAAAAAGCAAGAAAATAGTCATAGTCCGCCGCATGTCATGTCGATGTAAAAGTTGATGTAAATGCGTTGCAGTCTAACGGTAGCTCTGATGCTCAATACGTCGATGCCCATATTCAATAAAATATTATGAGATTCTAAGATATTGCCTGAAGGTGCCGGGTGTGGGAGATTTGGCCTAATGCCGAATAAAATTAACTTGCTGAGTTTTTTGTAGTTATTATCACAAACCATGTGATGAAAAAGAATTTAATTAAAAATTCTTTGTCTCTATGAATTTCATTACGAAATACAAGAGCGAAGTTATATACTCAGATAAGGTCGAATTTTTTAACACTAGCATAACCTGCTACCTGAAGTTATGAATAAAAATCTCAGCATGTAAGTAACATTTGATTTGAGCTGGAAGCGAAAAAGCATTCGCCCGTAATATATTATCTGTCGCGCATAGCCCAAATTGGAATCTTTGGGTATTTACCACCAAATAAGTAACTGGGCAAATAATAACAATGTAGACTTACTCTAGTGTACACGTATATCGTTTGTTAGCAATTGTGAGCAGACTCGTGAGGCACAGCTAATTGATTTTCAAACAAATCACATACGGAAGCACATTTGTTGTGCCAGACAAAGACCGGACACGACCAGACAGATACGGTAACATCAATAACGCTTTTATTGCTGAAGGGTATACATACATACAACGTTTCTGATTTTTGTTCATTTTCTGAGGAATGTTTGACCAATCTAATATGCCCTGTGTGCGGTGTAGCAACGTAATTATTTATGCCCAGCACACGTATCTTTTTTGTTTGTTGGCAATAATATATGCATGTGTAGCTTATTACTTTAACGCCTTCACTTGAAATCAACTGGAGAAAAAATTTTGAAATTTTGACCATTCATTACTAAATAATTAATGATATGCGCATACATTAGGCGAGCAAATGTAAAAAAGCATTGTTCCGTTGTAGTTAATTAGTTTCATGACAGTAAAGCAAAACCGAAACCAATCTTTAATGAACATCAAACGTTTTTTTACCAATTCACCATGACGATGTATTGCCATCGACGAGAACGATAGCCACAAACCATTACAACACGTACAACACATCAAGAAAGAAAAAAAAAGGAAAAGAAATGCAGTTCTTTAAAGACAGAATTTGATTAAGTCGCTTACATAACAGCATAATACAGCGGACAACAGAGACATGCCATTGTACGATGTCGTTACTCATACGTATTATGTACATAATAATCATACTCTGTTTTTCCTTCTTAAGTGTGCGTTTGTGTGTGTGTGTGTATGAACGGGTGGTTTTGTATACAATCTCATAAAAATGTAAAATTTGTATAAGGAGCTCATTTCTGTACATGTTTTTGTGAAAAGCAAGCGGTGGAAAACAACTTCCGGCACAGCAAAAAATATTTATATAAATCAACAACAACTTCGAATGACAGCAACAATACCAACGACGGCAACAGTAACGTAAGGCAAATTAGAATATTCCCACAGCCATAATCCGACCTAAGTATATATGAGAATGCGGTCTTATGTGGGCTATATTGTATGGATGGTTTTATTAGTTGTGTGTATATGTATGTGCGAACCTCTATACCTACCTACCTAGCGGGTGTCCAAGTATTGAAAGCAAACCAAATAAAAATGCAAAAAAAAACCATTAAAATCAACTTAATCCTTAAATTAAAATAACAGCCGAAACAGTAATGTCCGCGATGGCAAGACTCCGTACGCAAAGCCTGAACGCCATATAACTCGTAATTAAGTTTGTGATGAATAAAAAATCCGGCAATACATTCTCGCACCATAAAAAGGAAACTCGTGTGTGTGCTTTATAAGAGGACGACAGCTCCTGCAAACAAGCGGCGAAGATTAAAATGAAAATGTCTATAAAAAATTGACACACAAAGTAAAGTACGTATAGCTGTGTAATTCTTGTGTATCGCTACTGTGTATTATGTGATCGTATATACCTCAAAGCTTTTCGTTTTATCTATTTATCGTGATGTGACTACCGCCGCTGGTGCTGATGTCATAATGATATAGTGCACGTGTGTGGGTTTCTATTGTAGTTGGTCGTGGTCGCGATGTTGAAGGCGCTAGTATTGCTACTGGTATGGAGCCAGTGAAAACAATTGTGCCAACGCCGCTGGCTGTCAAACGTCAACGGCCAACATTGGTAAGTCTAAAATATCAGCAAATGCTACCTCAGCACGGAAACTGTAACAAGCAGAATATTTTGTACGTATGTAAGTGCGGCAATGTTCTTTTCAAAAACCGCGCAAAACCATCGTTACAAGTTAGTAATGATGGTTTGAAAATGCGCGAGCGAGTGCGTGTATATGTACGCTATGCATTATCCTTACAAACATATATACACAGGCAGAGACACAAACAAACACACGCGCGCTTAATACGTATTATAAATCAAACACATGGCCAACAGTGTCTGCATTATGACAACATTGCAAACACTACAGTTTACAAAATACTTGCAAACAGTTTAAAACGGCTTCGTTTGTGTGTGTCCGATTGCATTTGACAATAATGCATACACATATAAATTTTTTTTCGTCAACACTTATGAAAAGTTAAAATGACTGTTGGCATCCGCACATTACTTGCCGTTATGAATAAAAACATATAAATGCATAACACATGTGCTGAAAAACACATATTCGATGTCATATAAAATAAAACAGACTGCAATAAATTATTGCATTTTAAGTTGCAAATGTATTCGCACATACGAATGAGTTCGAATCATAAACGTTTCATCAAATTTATGATTTTTTAAATGTTTCGTTTAATAATTAAGTCTTTAAAATTCTCCGAACGGAATAAAAAAAAACAAATTTGCATACAATTTTAAACAGAGTACATACAACTAATGTGGTTACGTCAGTTTTACTCTCCGATTCGAAACACCATTAAAGTCAAGTGAAGTGAAGTGAGAGTCAGATTTGAGAAGAAATTGGAAACCGACAGTTGATTGTCAATCAACCAATCACGAAGCAATAATTCTTTAAACTTAAAAGGTATCCATCTCCTACTGTTTCGCGTGCTGTGTTGAAGTAAAAAACAAAGCGGAAACCTTAGCTTGACAAACGGATAAGGGTAAGAAGCGAATACGAGAAACCACAATGCATCACTACCATAAAAAATTTCGAAAAATATGTGTGAAGATATGGATCAACAGCAAAAAAAATCAATTGCAGGAAAATGGATTTCGTTTCACAAAAATTTACCAACCTTGAAAGCAACACCCACTCTATTTGAAGTTAAGTTCTGTGTCTTGTTAGGAATAATGGAGACACAAGTGTCCAATAAATTATATAAAGAAAGTTAAAATTGTCATAACGCTTTAATTCAAGTTGACCTAAATGTATTCATTTTTTAAATCCACAGATTCGGTGACACTCATTATGCTTCCCTTGTCTTCTTTTTATAAAACCTTCTATGGCGTGAGATATGCCTGCAGTACTCACGCTCGAATTTAGCGATGAATATAGAGAGCCTTACAAAGTGAACAGGATTTTCTCGGAATAACGCATGAATTGGAAACATGTGTCGTTCTTTGATGGCCTTTGAACCGCGCATAACAATCGGAAAAGTACGCGCCCATCTTTTTCTTTTTTTTTAATATGACCAATCGTTCAGGGAACGTCCCCTTTTCGCGTAACGCGGTGAGAAAGAAGTGAAGAAAGCGAAAGATAGCAGTGGGGAGGTGGTAGCCGCAGCGCAGTGCATGTCAGTCCAACCGGTAAATGCTTGCCTTTACCGACTGAGCGAGCCCTCAATGTACCTACCCATGACCGAAGTAAACTGTACCGCAATTGGATTTGAACCAGAGAGCACTGACATTGTGGTCACGGTTCTTAGCCACACGACTACTTATGCGGGCATCTGAAGACTATTCGGAAGACTTGCGTAGACATTAAAGTAACAAGCGTTCTTTGTCATTACAAAAAAAAGGAACATTTTAGCTTTAAAAGGTATTTTGCATTTTCGTTAGTTTTTAACTACGCTTTTCAAAGCAAAAATAATAATTCTTACTTATTTGCTATTAGAGTTTAGCTAAGAGTGGTAATGTGATTATTTACATAAGTTAAGTGACTTCATTAGTTACCGTAATCAGGGTAAGAAAATTGCGAAAACTAACTAACAGCAACGCAAAGTTTGATAAAAAGCAAAGCAGTCATTAGAACCTCTGTCAAGCTTAAATTTCAAATAGTTATCGGCTTTGCAATTATCAATACATCAGATAGTGGTAGCGCATGTCATTTATCTCCGTCGAAATGACAAAATTTTTGCAATTATTAATCTAAAGAAGTTACTGAATAGTTAGTTCAATGAAAGGAACACGAAAGCATACTTTAGATACGTGAAACAGAACTTGCGCAAGGACTAGACAAGAAGACGAACTCTAACTTTAGGGTCAGCGTTACAGTGTAATGGTAGCGTATGCGGAACAAAAATAAAGAAATCAAGAAGAAGAAATACCTCAATAAGAGCAAACATGAAACGGCGAAAACCAAAGCAAAAACCTCAAAGAAGAGAACGCCAGCAAACCCCACAATGTCAACCGCAGCAACAAACTGTGACCGAAAGGGGTACGTAACATGATGAACGCAATGGAAAACACAAAAAGAACGCCTCGTGTCGACTTTTTGACCCCCATCACCCATCCGCAAATGTGTTTGCAAAAATAATCCCAAGTCCAAGCACGACAAACTAATAAATGAATCACCTACCAGGTGGTAGTGGAGCGGTTATGTTGATCAACCGTGATATATATTTTAAAAGGTCTAACCTCAACGTACAAACGGTAATCGAAATTTGCAACCGTTCTTCAGTTAAAAATGCGGCATATTAAGCAGTTCGTTGATTGTAGGCGCTTCGGAAAACATTTTGGATTTAGCTTTCACACTTGCGGTTACAAACGCAAGAGACAATAGGGTGCACCCTTACGATAGTAGGTCTTTATAACTAGAACGAAGTGCAAAAAACGACACAAAGTGAAAAAAAAGAAAATTAATTTAATAAAATAATAAAATCAAAGCTGCAAAAACTCAAATGGAGCATTGTTTCAGTTAACAGCGAACCCAAGGTACAACCACAATCAAAAGCGTAAAAGTTTGAAAAC
This sequence comes from Glossina morsitans morsitans, assembly GCA_001077435.1. Taxonomy (NCBI): domain Eukaryota; kingdom Metazoa; phylum Arthropoda; class Insecta; order Diptera; family Glossinidae; genus Glossina; species Glossina morsitans. The sequence goes on along the minus strand of CCAG010011434.1, from coordinate 68,252 downwards.
ACTTTGTTGAAGTCGCTATATTTCGGGTTCAGAATAGTTGCACTCTGGTTTTGAAAAACAACATTTGCATCTGCAATGCAAATGCATCGGTTATAACTTAAAGTCCTACGGTTAATGAGAGGTTAGCAGGCCATCACTATTTTTACATTAGATTTGGGACCTTTAACGAATAATGGCATCCGTCATTTCTCGACTTTCTATCCCCGTTTCTGTGAGCACCAACAGCAGACCGACAGACGAACGAATGACCAGATGGATGTGGATAAATAAGCGTACTTTCTTGAACCAATCAAGAAATGACAGATTTCTTGATACGCATACGTAAGTGTTGCAAACGCACAGACAAATTTCCCTTACGCACGCTTTTCGGTGCTGGACATAACAACCAAAACCATAACCGATTACAAACAAGCAAAAAGGAAAATACGACAGATAATAACTGCTAAACAAAGTTGCTAACAGTCATAACTTTAGTGGACTTAAGTTGAACGCCAAACTTGAAATTGCTGAGCTAATAACAACTACAAAATCAAGAACGAGTCATAAAGTAAGTTTCATAGCATTTTAGCTATGAAGTAATTACAAAGTCTGAGTGAGAAAAAAGGAAAACAAACCACAAAGAAGATAACTCAGAAACGGGAAGAATGATAATGAGGATAGAAATGATAGCAAGCACAATTTTTTAAATTAATTACTGAAGCTTCATTTCCAGTTATACAAGAAAACTGCAGCCTCCTGATCTACCCAATGCAATGCTAAAGAAATAAACCGCTTTCGCAGACCAACTTATGACCGTACAGGCGACAAGTTCAAAGCACCTCTATAACATATAAATACCTTATGGAAGAGTGAAAATTGGACAGATCTTACTTAAAAATTGTACCTATATTCTTAGGCAATTTTGTTGATTAATTCCAGAATCCAATAATGGCAACATGTCTGAGGAGTTATTTCCTTTACATCGACGTTGAACAACCTTGTCAACTAATCGCCAAATGTTATGGTAAAGCAATTTTTATCAAAATTTTTATCCCAGACTTCTGCTATAAGCATACCCAAGGCGAAATGCGCCATATTATAAGCAAATCGTACTACGAGTTAAAGAAAACGGCGCACGAATGTTTTAGCACAACTGTGTACTCATTTCTACCACCACTTGCGAAATGTGTTATATCAATGTTGCCATAGGAACATCTAATCGATCGGCCTGGAAAGCAAAGTGGAGTAGCCGACCGCTATAGGGACTTCCTGAGGAAAGAACCCCCATCCTTTCATCCTTTAGGGATAATTTATATGCTCGAAATTTATTTATGCTTATGAGGCGAACGTAGTGCTCCGTCCCAGGCTTTTAACTGATGTATGCGAAAGATCCAGTCAGCGCAGAAAGAATTTCTCTTATTTGCTCTGCATTGCGTAGGTCTAGGCCACTAGAGAGTATTTCTTGTTTCCCATAAAAATATTAGCGATTTCCACAATTATTTTACACTCCTTGAAAAAAAACAACTTTGCGAACTTTACGATTCCACTTATTGATAGCGACACTGTCTCATCATATTTCGCGTGAGCGTTCTGCATATTTCGACAGAACCAACCATGCGCTCTTTTCACCGGCGAACCTACTGGTAGAATTTTATTCGTACTTATCCTCTCTTATCGACTTTTATCGCTGCAAATACGCTCAACGTGTATTCGTCCTTCAATTCGTGAGGTTATTGCTTTTTACGTTTCCTTGCTGTTGCCAATCTGAGCCTCTTCAGTTATCCTTATTATCAGCTTTTTATTTATTCGTTTCGTTGTAATGTACAATTGCTTTCATTCGTTTTAATTTTAAGGTGTTTAAGTTAAGCGACATGAGATCGTATTAATCACATCTATTATTAGCTAATAGGGAATAAACGAAATATCGTCATAACGAACAAAGAAGAAGAAGAAAAAGAAGCATTTTCTCTGCGTTTTATTATTTTTTGGTTTATTTGTTGTTCTCCCAAAATGTCAAAGCCTTTTAAGGCTTTGAAACTTTTTCAAATAACGTCAAGTGTGTATACATAACATATATATGCATATATATGTTTATTTGTACATACATAAACAAACATATTTAAATATGTGCGCTTATTGCACTAAAAGATTTTTCTTTTACACGAACAATACAACAGAGATTAAGAACAATATTGTGTAGTGGCTTATATTTATGTAATCCTGACCTGGAAACTTTTTGTTAAAAACTCTGACACGTCTGGCATATCATGCGATATTACAACCCGCTAACAAAAGCACCCAACAACATTAACAAAAAAAAGCGTCACTTATATTTGAGAATACTGTGAAATTTGTGTATAAATGTTGAAAGACAAGCGAAAAGACAAGAAGATAACACAGCAGAGAATGCACTTTCTGGTGTTTACTGTGCTTTACTCACATTACCGAGTAACCGAGAGTATGCTAATTTCTCACCGACATTTGCAACATCTGAAGCCATAATTTAGATTAAAATCTCTATGCAATACTTACTTACTTACTTACTTACTGATGGTCGGACTTATCCGATGACTCAATTTAGCATAGTTTGCCTCGTTGTCTATCTGCGAATCAATTTATTCGTATCACTTGCGCAATTTTCAAATTCTTAAAGAGTGGGCAGAGTTAGCCGGTTAATTCGGCAAAGCATAACATGAGCAATATTGCTATTGTTATGTAAAAAGGTGCTTTTGTAATTTATTGTACACGTGAGCGTAACACGTTTAAAAATAAACATCGCGAAGATGGGGCAAAAAGTGGGTGCGGTTAATTGAAAGTATTTTCTATTCCTCAAAGTACAATATATTATTTGTGTCTTACTTTCATTAATAGATAGGTCGGGTATAACTACATATGTGATGAAAAGTTAGTGTGGACCTAAGGGAAGTGTGTTCAAAAGTCGGCCAAGGAAAATTACATTTTCTCATATTGTTCATTTGTGACACTTGGATATATGCGTGTGCGAAGATCGTCTTCTTATTAACATTTCAATTTAAAGGGTGCAAAAAGACTTGCTCACGCTTTTTACATATATTTGCATACGCTTACGTATACAGGATTATATGCATTATATGCATGTGGCTGCGGGCTTCAATTAGACATGATTCAGCAGGGTTTATGGAACTCGTTTTTCATTACCAACGTAAAACAGAAACATCTAAATAAGACATTTTGAAATTGTTTAAAGTTTCGAGGAAAACAAGACTACAGTCACACGTTGTTATCTTATCCTGAAAAATTGTAAATTTTGCTATATGAAGTTTTCGGGAGATGCAGATAGTCATGATTCGCTGAAAATTTATCTAAATATTGTTTAGAAACGTTTTGTAATTTTAGGAAAGCCGATATTTTGTCTCAGTACTATTGCGCACTATAAACAAAAAAATTCCAAGGCATATGGACAAGGAAATTGGTGGATTTAAAATAGTGAATATGTACGGTCGTCGGGTGGTGGCTAAAAAAACTGTGTTTTCTAGGATTAAAAAGAAAAAATGAAAACCAATCTAACAACTTTCAAGCCCGTATGCTATAAAGCCTTAAGGCTACTTGAATTGTTGTTCTAAGCAATGTATCAGTGTTCACAACGAGGATGAACATTTAAACAAAAACCAATTATTTTATTATCGTTGATAGTGAACTTACGGTGAAGACTAAAACATCTATGCTTTTGTATAAATAAATGTTTTTATAAACTTTCGTTTAACTGGCTTTTTCCGTATTTCAAATTTCAATCGATATTTAGGGGACTTCTAAATGTCTTACGATGGTGAGGTTTAGTACACACCTTTAGCTACGACGATAGTGCAGGCAAGTGCAGTCAGCTACCATTGCAAGGAATATCAGATGGGAAGAGGTCGATATTACATGCACATCTGAGAGTCCGATCAAGCTAAAATTTTTCTACATAACAAAAATGACTCAGATAAAATTTATTCTCCACCTTGTAATTCACTTAACTAAAACCTTATTTAAAAAACAATTTTTTTCATATAATTTTTTTCTCCATTCAAATTTAAGCATTAGAGAAAGCTATAATACTTTTCCTGTTAGTTCAGTGTTTGTTTAATATGATAAGCGATTCTTTTTGAAATTTACTTTTAATCTTTAGGCGGATGGTAAAATGTTTTTATGTTGCAATAACCGCAGGATTACTTTCTATTGTAAATCAAAAATGAAATAAATGTTTGCCATTTCTGCGATGCGGGACGATAAAGAAATAAGCGACCAAGAGTTCCAGTGAAATAGAATTTAAATCCTCTAACGCTGTCCTACAATACGCAATTTGCGTAATATAAATATCAACATTTATAATCTTCGACGGTAGATGCTCCTTATAAGATTCCGCCGCTAGTGATATTAATATAGAGTGTGTGGGGGCAAAACCATTTCCTACAGCCTTTCTACAAAGACCTGAATACCACTTTTTTTATTTGATCATAACTTTCCTCTTTATGAAATTGTAATATAAAAATTAGGAAAAGATAATCTACACTTAACAGTCACATTTTTTTAGTTAGTTAGGAGAAGTTCTTTTTAATTAGTAAAGAAAAGAGTCATACTTGTAAGAGCTCCACATGGCATCACGGATTGTAGGTAAATAATTTATTTACATCTGTGTGTGCGCAGAAACTAAAAAAGAAAGGAAAACCGAAAAATGACGTACACTTTTCAGCCAACTAAAGAACTAAGGATTTGTCAGGTATGGCGGAGAAATTTGGTGCAAATAATTATTAAAATTTGAGAAAATTCGATCTGAAAATATTCCTAACCGGCTGTTTACAAATGTGTGCATGTTTCTATACATATTTGTGAATCATTGTGCATAGATTAATTAAAGAAAAGTAAAGAAGAAGGGAAAACCAAAAGATTCAGTGCACTGTCCAAGTAACTGAGGAATTAACTAAAGATTTATTGGATATACCCGGGAAAGTCGGTGCAAAGAGCCCATTAGTGATTTCAGATGGACAATGGTGGGTAAAATATGTTAAGCATTAAGATTAGATAAGTAATTATACAGTTATTTTTAAATGAGATGGAAATGATATCAAGGAAAGGTGAAATAAACATCAGGAAAGCAAGAATGGTTGGAGAATTTACGTAAGCGTTGCCAATTATCAGGAGCTTTTATAAATATGGTGCAGGTAGTTACTCATAAAGTTACGCTTTCCACCATTTCCGGATGATTTATACGAGTAGCGATTATTTCCGGAGCATTCGATCTTCGAATTACATCTGAGATGACCCGAGAAAAATGGCTTGAAATCCATTTAATTGCAAATGAATTTTTTTCATTGTTGGATTGATTTGAAAAATAGCGTTTTTGCGCCCTGATGCCACACGCATTTTGTTTCTAGTGGACTACAGCATAAAAAAAGATATTTGTAGAGTGCTACTCCACTTTGTTCAGTATACACAGCGTAAGTGCCTTAGCAAACAGTGTGTTGTAAAAAACAATAACAACATACGCACACAACCTTTTCTCAAGCATTTGTTAAATTTTTACTTTTAAAGACTTCCAGACGAAACACAAGTTGTGCAATAGATCTTCTTGTTGTAGGTAAATGGAACGTAGCAAAAATGGGTGGAAAAACGAGTGCAGTGTACAGGCAGTCGTAAGACGATTGAAATTCATTTCAAAAATTAGTTCATCATGTAACTATTTGCAACATTACGCAGCAAATTGGTTTTCGCGTATACTAGTCGTTGTGGAGTTGTTTTGTTATTTCACGAAAATGAAACAAAGCCATGTTTTATTCTTTTAATGAAAAACTTGTCGAAATTGAAGAAAGCAAAATAAAAGTTTTCAACGAAAATTACCCATTTATAATAATCACATGCACACAAACGGCGAACATATGCAATAAATAACTTATTTCTTTTCGCTCGAATTGAGGATAAAGTCCCACAATCGTATGCGGACAATATGTATTAGTAAATGCATATATATGTACGTACATACGTATGCGCTTACGGGCGAGTACATAGAAGTGAAATTACCGCAAAATTGAAAAGTAAAATCAATTATGGCCGAGAAAATACAGCCTCAGCACAATCGTTGTTGACAACAAGCGTAACAGCTAGAAAATGTTGCACAAAATAAAAGGGACTTGTGACCATTTGCCTTATTTTACTTTGTTCGAAGATTCGGATGTAAAGAAGGATCGGTGTGCATGTGCACTGCGGTGCTGGTGTGGCGATGGTAACTGCGGTCAAACTGCACAGATGAGCCATGTTGGTGATTTTGCCTTTGATTTTTAATAGTTTTGGCATTTGGCCAGTTACTCTTGTTGTTGCTGCATGAAACATTTTCACAATAATACAAACATACAAACAATAAACATAGATTTTGTTACTTAAAAGTTCAATTTTCCTTTTTTTTTCCTTTTTTAAAAGGAAACTTTTTTTATTATACAGATAATCCAGAATTCAAATACATTTTTTTTTCTTTTACCATCGCACGTACAATGGAATATGAGAATGAAAATTTTTGAATAAAAATTAATCCACAATGTGAACCGTTTCTTCTGAAAGTGATGTAAGTCGAAAAAATTCAAATAATTAACGATTCGCATTTTAAAACATTTGAATACAACGATGTCAACTTTCAAGAAAAAAATAGGCTTCCCTTTCTATGCTCAAAGTATGAGTATGAAATAGTCACGAAAACTTACCGAATAGCTGTTCAAATAGGGCGGGACTTTTTCATTTATACCGCCTTCAAATTAAATTGCTTAGAAAAGCTTTTAGGTTATGTTAATTTGAATTTCATGTTTGAAAAGATACAGAAAGGAAATGACTTAGACAAGTTATCGAGTAAAAAAGACGCATACAATCAATGTAAAAAGAAATATTAAATTTTTTTTTTGGAAAAGTGGCTTATGCCACTTTCAAGGTGAATGGCTCACAGAGTAAAATATTTAGAGAAATTAGGCCGAGAAAACTGCAGTTTAACATATATTAAGTTATGTGAGCAAGCTCCCAGTCCCAACCGATTAATTTTTGAAAGAAAATTTAAAACTAAGTGATCGTAATGCCATCGTAACTTTCTAGGAACTAAGCGTCTTCTATGCTAGGGGGATAATTACTTCTTGACGGAAGTTGTAATAACTGTGATCGTTAACGTGTACCGAACCTAGACCTGAAAGTATTACTGTCACAACAAATTGTATTCTAGTTGCCTTACGGATTCATTGCATTGGATTCGAACAGGCATCAAGCGTAATAGACGCAGCATAATTACATCCATTCATTAGCAGTATGAAAAGATTAATATCTTCATCTCACAAATGATACTTTGAGATCCTTATATATAAATTTTTTATACAAGTGCATATCTTCGCATATTCTTCTTAAAGTAGCGTAACAAAAAGAAGAAAAAAAGAGTAAAGCTGTTGCTTTAAAGCTGCAAAGCTATAAATTGTTAAGAACAAAATTTTAAAATGTATTTGTTCGTTCAAAACTTAGCGAATACAAATTTTTTCAGATGACCGCTGGCCAGACAATTGCGCACGGCTAAGTATTGTTCCACTTGTAAACGAGGAAAAGCTTTAAAAATTTGTAAACGAGGTTGGTTTTCTTATTGCGATAGGTGATCGTAGGCATAATCTGTGTTTAACTTGCTTTCGAACTTACCTTTGCCATGCCCAAGAGCTTTCATTTACCATCGTTTTTATTTATGGTGTTGTGGTATGTACTCTTTATGCACTTTCATATCGATTTTCTTGAAGTCATTGCACTCTATTTATCATACCGAGCTTCAAACTCGATCTTTTCGTTTATTTATTATTTATTAGTTTCGATGCATTTAGTTAGTTTCATGCATGCATTTAGAACAATAATGTATTCAATTACAATGCAAAGTGTGCAATTTCATCATCTTACTTAGTCGTGACTTAATATTCTGTAACGGATGATTTTAGAGTTTGTGTACTCTAAAATTGGACTGAATAATTTTTGCTGCCAAATTTCACGTAATTAGTTAATTATTAAAATTACATTTGTGAATATTAAATTTGATTAGCAAACAAGGGCGCCTGCCATATATTCGTGTCGTTTAAAAGAGAAAATATCGAGCCACGTTAGTTTGCAATTTATGAGCACTTTGTATGCAATGTGGTGCAATGAGTGAGTCTATCTGGACGCGGCATACTGTATTTATTGTTTAATTCTGGGAAAGTGTTTCAATTGTTGTTTTATCAGATAAAACAATGCAGTGGATGTATGAAATGTGTCATATTCTGCATAAACATAACGCCTGTCATGTCGTCTTCACTTGATATTACAAACGTGTAACAACTGCTTACGTAGAGAAATTATCAAATGGTTCTGCACAAATGTACAAAGCGGTCACATCTGTGGATACGTATATGTTGAATTTGCTTAGCTTAACTCAAAGTACATACAAGTTTGAATATCACACGAGGACTTAACTGATTTATATACAATTTAAATAAAGGCAAATATGTTTGCACATAACCATGCGTACTACGCTTATGACTGTTTCACATCCATAATTTCTGATGATCCTGATGAGTGGCGTTGTTTGTGAAATGTGAAATGACAAGAACGATAGAAATGGCATGAATATAATTTCATTCTAATCATCGTTTTGTTGAAGGCATTCCGAACAGATCCCATATACATTAGAATATTTAGGCGCAAATAGAAACCTAGCACGTTCTCTTTGAGTACAAAAAGAAAGTTTGCATTAGCAGGACCCAGCATTTACATGAAAAGAAAAGGAAATTTTCAAATTTGACGAATATTTTATTTTGGATAAGTAAAAGAAGAAACCGGGTGCCATTCATATTTACCTACGACGTTTAAATGTATGTACTAGTACTATACATAATGTTCAAAGGCAAAATTCATTAAATCACGCATCAGCTCTGAAGCGTAGACACACTGCTCATAAATACTACCACAAATTGGAAACTTGATGTAAATATTCCGTCATTTACCCAGTTTTCGATTTTCTTCAAGTTATTCTAACGACATTTTGGCTCACTTCAGTCAACTTTCGATTTCCGGATTCTCTAGAATGGCTGTAAATAAAAATGCGGTATTTAAGAAAACATATCTTAAGTGCTTTCCACAAATCAGCAACCAATGAACTGAAAAGCACCCAATGCTTTTAGTAATCGAGCTTACATATACTCACTTTCGTCTGTCTCCTTGGCACCCCTGTATGCTTTCTAAATGTATAAGTTATTATATCTTTCTTGGCAAAAATGGTTGATCGCAAGTTGGCCGCAAAAGTATCGTGTCAGCGTTCTGCGGCAAATATGCGGATTCCGCACAGTCTCGGAGGAAGCAGCCCTCGTATTGGTAGGCACTATGTGAATTGATATATTGGCAGACGAGATGTGGCGCACACGCGACCAACGTCGTGCGAACAGTCAGTCCTCAGAGGCTACAAGAAATGAAGAATAGTTCATCTCGACGAGGAAACAGCATTTGCGGAAAGAACGGCGAAAGGAACATGTATGGAATGTACGGGAATATAAATTATTACGTCCTCCGCGACGTAATATTTAACGCAGTGGTCCCACGGAGGAGAGTGATTGATTAAGTGCGTGTGGGGGTAGTTTTAATACGTAAGTACCATGGATGGCGAACCGGACAAGGTGCTGGTACGGGCCAGTAGTGTCTTTGCAAGGTTTCTGCATCCAGCCGACATAGCAAAAAGGAAAAAGCATTTTTGCTCAAGATACGTTCATTACAAACTATTTCTATATAAAAACAAATAACAGGTCACTTGACCAGAAAAGAATTACTGACTTCTCGCCTAGACGTTAGAAATATTTCTACTTAGGCACTTTTTAGACGTTCGAAAATCCTCTGCCAACATTAGTGAATTGCCAAACACGTTATTAACGTATGCAGAAGCGTTGACTTCTAACTTAAGTCTTTGTTCTGAAAGCAAAATTAATTTCACTCGGTAGCTATTAATAGGTTTGCAAAACGAATGTTCTTCTAATCCATGTAACCTCTGCGCATTCATACCCGAACAAAGGGATATACGAAACCTAACAATAAAATGTACATCGTGTTCAGGAAAAAGTAGGAACAAACCTTGTTTCTTTCTCTGGGCCAACTGCTCCATTTGTTTGGGAAAGTTTTTATTACAATCGCAGATAAGCAAACCGGCTGTCATCAGGCGGTTGAAAGAGACTGTTATGTAATATTTTGTACATACAACAGAGTTGCAATCTGCACAACTTAATGTCGAGTACAAAAAATGTACAAAAAAGAAATTTTTATAAAATTAAATAAAGACGGAGTTGCGTTTGCTGTCCTTTTCTGTGTCTATAACACGTATTGTTAAGCACGATTCTTAAGCAGATATGAACTCACTAAGGGAACGTGTGACATAAGTCACGCTAAGCCATGACCATTGCAAGGTAATTAAGGGACATAACGTTTAAGAACAAAGTGTTCCTTCGTCCGCTGAACCACCCTAATGGATATATTTTAAATAATCCTGACTTTTAAATTGCTACTCTCACAGCCTATATTGCGTTGATGTCAATTTTATTGTAGCAATACGTTTGGGCTGCACGTTTGAAATTTTAAATATTTTAATAGAGTCGCGTGTGTGCCTAAGCAAATACTCACGATTCACACAAAGTGTGCAAGCGGCAATAACCGGTAGGTGCCAGTAGCGAATAATTTTGCACAACAATTGTAGACCCCGTTTACGGCTTATTGCATTAAGTAAAGCAAAAAAAAAAAAACTGTATGCATATTTTGATCGACGTATGAGGAGATGGAAAGACAGGCTATTAGATAGGAAATTATTTTCACGCTGACATGAAATTGAATTTAAGCACAAATATGACAAGCACTGGAATAATAAATTCATTACACATTACATTGAATGTGCATTTTGTAGCATTCCATGCGGGAATATTTAAAGGGCTTCTATTCGTATTGTGTTGTATTACTAATGAATACAAAAGTTGATTTTGTAAAAGTTTTACATTGTGGGCCCCACAGTCCCTGCCCTATACGCGACACGGGGGCCGATGGAATTTGGAATAAGCTGCTATTGCTTCATTTCCGACAAACTGCGCTTATCTTGCATATTGTACTAGTAGTAAACTGGATTAATGTGTTAAAGGGTTTGCGTTACGTTGTATTATGTTGTTTTTGCGAGAATATTTGTGTATGTATTACTCACACCTCGTTCTTTCTACAGCTTGATAAAATTACATATTCTTATCTCATTAAGTTTTTCTCATTCTCATTCCCACTTATCATTATCTTATTTAAGAAAAAAATTCTTCTTCTGCGAATGTCATGGTTTCCTACGTAATTTCCTTTAATTTACTTTAACTCTCTTTCTTAAAACTTTTTGCCAGAGATAAAGCAAAAATTATATAAAACTTAAGTGCGAGAATTTCTTTAATTGACAAAATTTATTTTAATTTACTAACATTTACTTTAAATCGTTAATGCATTTATCATCGACCACTACGGTGCACCAATTTATAACGACGGCATGACGAAATAGGTTGCATAAGTATGACACGGTGACAGCCAGACAGAAGAGGGGAAAATGGTACCGATTCGACTATTCATGCGAATCGGAAGGGGAGCAAGACCGTTTTGCACAAAGTTGGCTGAATTTCGCTGGTGCAGCGTCGAATCTCCTCCCCTAATGTACGGATGGTCGTAGGCTTATCGGCATAGCCCCAGTGAAAGCAATCTAGTGGTGTCACAGCTTGTGAAGTTAAACTAAGATTCCGACCATATTTTTTCCGCCAAACGTTCGTTATTTTTGAAATATTATTCAACAATGAATACGTGTTGCTCTCCTGTGTAACGCATCATTTTTTCATCATGTATTCTGGTTACCAATACTTTACCGCAAATTGAAATCTTGCCTAAATTTTGAGACCTATGCTCCAGATGCTCCAGAAACCTCAATAATTTTACATATGATCGATTAGTAAAGAAGACCGATGCAATCGTTTCTTAATCTTTAAAATGTAACTCAGTTTATGTTTTGTTTTAGACAAGTTAATTAGCTTGATGAAAGGTGCAATCTTTAATTAAACATAATAATTATCGCATTGCTCCTGAAAAACTTTCAACAATTAACCTCATGTAGCCGTAATAGAAATCATGTAAACATAAAGTTCTATGCATTTATCCATAACCGAAGAATTTGATCAGAAATTTAATGCTATTCTAACTCAGATAATTGAAACATAAACCTAAAAATGAAAAATTAAATTATATAAATTTTAATACATAGGTCAACATTTGAAGCTTCCACTGAACGGAGCTCAGTTCATTTCTCAGAACAATTTGTGATTTTTGTGAAAGAAACGTAACACATGCAGTGATTTTACTACAATGGTTTTACAATGCAGCAATGCGTTCATTGAGGTGAAAGACACGAGATGCGCAATAGGGTACTGTTACCTTGATCTCATTTGACAGATCTAACGAATCGATTTTACCTTTCAGGATGTTAAGACGAGATGGCAAATCACTCAGAGTTTCCAGGATTCCGTAGCACTATTCCGTAGACTAATTAAAATTTTCTATGGCAGTTCTCTCTCACATTTATAACGAAGGCTTGTTGGAATTGGTCAGAAGTCTTTTTCAATTTTTCAACTGAAAGAACATTAATTAAAATAGAAACACCAGCGATGTTCAGCATTATTGCGTATAAGTTAGATACACACTCGCTACACTCGACTTATACATTTTTTCGTCATTGAATGATGGATAAGTAGAGCACAGCTGTATACGTCCACAGAGTGAAAATGCGATTTTTGGAAGCGATAGAACCTTTTAAACATCCTGAATCGTCTGAAAGGTAACACCTCAAGGACTATATCATATAAGGTATATACAGTTTTTCCAAAATGTTTGCATCGATTTTTCGCTTTATGGCTTATCGCCATATTAACTTTGGGGAGACTTTTTTCTGTAAGTTATGCTTATTGCTAACTGACATCGCTGTCGGTTACGTGTTTTCTTTCTCAATCTCGTAATCAGTCTCGTAATAACGGTATTTCTAAAGTCAAATAAAGATAAAGCATTGAGATCGTTACTACGGTTTCAATGGATCCATGCACGCCAAACGGTATGTAAGGCTGTCAAACTAATTTGTTGGTCAAGAATACACGTAGTCGATGGTGTGTTCTCTACGACTGATATAATTAAACATAAACCTAATGAGATTTCAGCGTACACATGTAGAATCCTAATATGGACAAGAGATTTTTGAGCACACACATGAAAGTGTTTTGTTTCTTCGAACCGTACACTAATGTCATATACACACATGCCTACATTGTGGAAGCGAACAATGGCAGTTAAATTTTATTCCTTAAAATATGTTTATATTCAACAACAAAAGCATTTATTGCGCTTACTTACATTTTTCATTTTCGTTTAACGATTCTCGAAAGCTGTCTTGTTTTGTTATATTTTTTGCATACTTTTTTCTTCTTACTGTATTTCATAATCTGTGTACATGCACTGGCAATTTGTTAAGTATTCATTCGTACTGCAAAACTGGCTGTAGAGGAGAACTGTACAAAAGAAATTGAATTTTACATATATATTGTGTTGTTGTAAAGCAAAAGGAAAAAAATTTTAACTGAAGCACTTTTGCGAACAGAAGATAAATCCTTTTTATTGGTTTGTTAGTTTTGCAAAAATAAACAAAGAAACCAATTATACCCAGTTTAGGACGAACTTTTTGATACCCATCACTTGCTCAGTTGCCATTACGTGTTCTCTATTGAAGGCATTCCGAAATTAGAGAAAAAATCTTATTGAAAACACACTGCAAATACATTACACGTTGTATGCGTAAGCGCCCTTTTGCTGCGTAGCAACGCTACGGACTCATTGGCAAAACAGTCCATCGCACTAAAATTATTCGTTTAACAGAGCAAACACAAAACTTAACGTAAACCAGCTAAAACCCACAAAAACAACTAAACGGGTCGGTTGCGAATTGTTAAATATTTACTAATTAGGAGCTTAAGCATAAACCAATGCACCCTACGGATGAGGAATGTCTCGCGAATTTGTTCTATGTTTAATGAAGCACACTTTTTTAGTAAAATAAATATTTATTAAAGAAAAGGAATTTTCAAGGTACCCGTTTAGTTTCACAATCACGACTCAATTCAATAAAAATGGAAAGAAAAATCTTAGAAATCGAAAATAACAACAAAGTCCCTTTTTTTGATCTGAAAAATCTTTACACCTTACGGCGTTTTCTCAGTAATACTTCCTACTTATATATATCTTAGTTAAGCTTAATACCCAAAGTTCTTCTTCTTTTGTTTTGTGTAACGTACTTCTATGCGTTACATATAACTTCCTCGGCGTATATGCTCTTTGTAGAGAGTTGAAAAAAAAAAAAAAAAATTAATATTTACTTACGTATAAATGCAGTTTCATGCATACTGAAAACACAATTTTAGATTTGTTAATCTTCCAAAGAACAAAAAGAAACAACTTTCTCTACAACTTTCACCAACATCTGGGAAATCACAAATGTTGGAAGGAACAATGGAAAAGGAATGAATAAATAAAAATATCATTCTTTAAACGTCAAACCATTTTAGAAATTGCTTTCTTCAACATCCATTCAAAGTAACGAAAATTGTTTCAATTGAAATTTCATTAGCAACTTGAATAACATACGATTCGTCACCCTTCAGATCCAGTTGCACATTCGATCATATTGATCGATAAGCTTAGTATAATTAGTTAATTCAATGTTTGCATCTCAAGGGTCAATCTCCGTATCCACTAAGGAGGAGTAGAGGAAGACTACAACTTTACAACGCAGACATACTGCATTATCTCCCCTTTATGTAGCGTTTTGATTGTTCGCCCTTCATAACTCGAAATCAGATTGGAGTATGTGGAGACTTCAGAAAAATATGCATTGGAATGTTCGCAGTGATGCGTATTATCGTTATCTGTACTGCAAATGTGGCACAGAGGTACTCTTCGATAGTTATTTTAAACGGTGAACACATAATACAATGAAAAATTTGAGGAATTTCCCAACGAATGGCTGGTGTTACTTAATGTCACGCCGACGGCATAGTCACAGTTTTATCGTCTTCTTGCTCAGATTAGTTAGTCAGTTTTGTTGTACCCTTTTTCCTACTCCCCTACTTAAATACGACCAATCACTCAGAGAACAGAGGTAAGAGAAATAGTCGTGCACGCAGCCTAATGGATGTATGCCCAGTCAAAAAGCGTTATGCCTTCGCCGACTGAGCTGACTTGATAGTCGCAGTTTTTACCTAATTGGTTACTTTAATGTGTAGTGATTAAGGAGTCTGCGTATTATTGTGCATCGCTAAAAACTCACTCTAAATTTCTACAAATACATTTAAATATTGGACAGTGCGTCGTCCAGGCACCGGAAGAAGCGATTGACTTCGTTAACGAAGTATGCTCATTGCTTCTCGTTATCTGTGCAGTTTACCGTTGTAGCAGCAAAATTTACCAGTTGGTTAGTAAAATGAAAAACAACAACAAAACACATACCACCAGTTTAATAACAGCAATAGTGTCCAACGTGTAAATCAGTCCTGCTAGCAATGCGCTCTTTGAGATGACACACACCGCGCGATTAGCTATTCTGTTCGATTGCATAGATAACAATACTTCATACAATCTCTTGCTTGGCTGATTTTACACTTAACGAAGTCACAGCGGTTCTTATGTCAGCCAAGATTGTTGCGAGCATGCCTACGATGTCTACAGCAAATGAAACAAATGAAAATCAAATCTTTCCAAAGCAATTGCTCGAACCTATGTTGTTGATTTGTTTATCAAGCAAGCTGCACCACACGACTGAATGAATGGCACTGTATTCAAACGTGGTAAAACATATCCGTATACACGACGTCGTCTTGTCCAAGCGTGTGTTCTTTTCTTAAGTTTGTAGCGATTTGATTTATATCTGCTTAAACTTTGGTTCCAATGACTTCAGTGGTGTAAAGAAATGTTCGTTACCTCTCACCTAAGAGGGCTTACCACCTCCTGACCATAATAATATAATATATTTAGGCTTACTATCCCAACTCATTACTGCAGGACACCTTCTGACGACATTTAATAATGATGACAAACACTTTAATAATAACTTAACCAATGTATTGCTGAATGCACCCGATTAAAGGAGTACGGCAGGCTGAGTCACGACTTTTTCTTAAATATGCAAATTGATAATGTTGACATAAAGACATTTCGAAGCCACAAATTTCCAGGTGATAATTAAGAGCCATCCAACCAACCAACCAGCCACCAGTGTATGATTCAAAAGTGATGTGCTGCCAATTTCTACTCTAAAGTGTCTTTTATAGAGAATCGCAATTGAATGTCACCCCACTTTCCAAGGCCTTATCTTTTACTCAACTTCAAATTCCACGCAACGAATAAAAATCTCCGCATAAATTGCTTGATAATCGAAGAGCAACTGCTGTCTCTTAATAGTTCGAAGAATTTCAATTTCAAAACTAAAAATTTTCTAAATAAAAAAAAAACTCATGTGTTTTTGGTGAAAACTTTTAAAAAGACATTTTGGAATCCGTGTGCATGTGAACGATTACTTTTTGATTGAGGTTTGGTTGAGATCTTGAATGTAGTATGACACTTGCTGACGTGCATACACTTCAAAAGGGCGTTAAATATTTTTGGACAGACCTTCACTGATGAAACTATTGGCCGCCTGAGAAAACGGTTAATAAATAAAACAAAGTGAACTTTATATCATAAATTTAATAATGAATTTTTTTTTTTATTACATGTTTACTAAAGAACGAAATTTACAAAAGGTACATCATCATCAATATTCTTAATTATAATTATGTTTGTATGGTATATTCAGTTAGTTTTAATCTTTTCAAAAGTTTCAACATTCAATTAATCTATAATATTTATTATATTTATTATTATAATTTTATTATAATGTTTGTTTATATTTGCAATAACTCTACCTTAACCAAGATGTTGATGTTTAGTAATCGATACGAGGATTCTCTGTTTATCTATCTAATATCTATTCTGAGTTCTACATTTCGGTTTTGTTTTCGTGTTGCAACAACCTCACAGATGGATATATGTATATTTATATACACATAAATTTACATTAATTTACAAGTTTACATTTTTTATCATGTGTTAATGCCTTTTGATATCATTTTCTTTTTTCAATTTGTTACAAATCAATGCAAACATAACATATGTATTATACTTAAAACTTATGCCTTTAAAATTGCTAGCTGTGCATACTCATATTGTCTTTTACACACATATGATACAATATGTACAAATATTATATACATGTATAAGAGATAATCTTGCCAATCGAAGAATTTATGAAATTCTTATGCGTATATGCGGATAGTACAAATTCTTTCTACATGTTCTGACGGAACTTCCCTATCCTCTCGCCTGGGCACGCTTTGCCTTGAGACGTGGGGTACATCCATCCGTTCTGATATCACACACTCTATACAGTATGTATACAAAGATAGGGTAAAATATTGAGGATGTCTTTAATCAGGTTTCAACGTGAAGGTAGTCATCGTGTAGTTTCCGTTACTATAGCTACAAACTGGGAAACACCACGAACCACTTTTTCAAGTATTGCTTAATACCTTAGTGTTCTTTGGTATATACTTGTGTCGATTGGCGAGAGCCACCTAGACTCACATTTGAAAAGTAATCACGATCGCCCACGTGTTAATTATTGAATATTAACAGAAAGTTATCGAATTTTTATGTAAAAGCTTGATATGTATCTCGGAAAGCTGGATCCGAAAATTTTTCCTATTGAAAGTCGTATCCCAAACCATATGAACCGGTTCAATGACATTGTGCTGCCGTGTATTGAAAGACGGAGGATTTACTGTTACCCTAACTTTTCAAGAAACTGCGCAACAAAATGCTTCCAAGCATCATGGTTCATATTTTAGAAAATTAACCTCCTCTCTTTATCTTAATAACAAATACTATACGTAATGTGGTATCCAAGGAAGCACATCACTTTTCGCATACCTTCTTCTCAACTAGTGGCACAAATGAGCAGAAAAAAAGAGACTAGAAAACGCAAAAAAGAAAAAAACAAAAAATATAATTTATTAACTTTTCTCTTTCCCATTCTAGTTTGTGGTGGGTATAAAAAAATTTGGCCTAAGCCAAACACATAACTTCTTCCACATGTTTAAATTGTTTATATGTATTAGGTGTAAAAAACTGTTGTGCTTTAAAATTGATTTCATCCGTTTCCTCTGACATTTTGTGATACACACAGCTTACACGTTGACGTTCGCGCGGCATAGCTCCCAATTGGTTGCAACCTGTCGTTCCAAGTGGAAAACGTTGGATTCTAAAAAGCCTTTACGATACTGCGGCTTGAAAAGGAATCATCTGCTCATCAACTTCTAGGAGAAAAATCATTTGCTACAAAGTTCTAAACTAAGTGAGGCACTTGGGGAAAAAGGACCTTTTACGGGCAAAGGAAATCGGAAAGTGACTCTACTTCTATTGCAACGCATCTAGGCATGCAGTAAAAGCAACCCAGAGGGTGAGCTCTAACTCTTTCTGATTACGGTTCATTCTCTAGACTTAACTCCTCCTGATCACCATCTCATCACATCATGGCAGCTGGGCGCTTCACAAAATTCATAAGCTACTCAATAAGAAGCAAAAAACCATAGGTAGCAGTGGTAAATATTTCCATCGTTAACCTTTGCAGCACAAACACTTCAAGGAGACTTAACTTTAAGCAGAAAATGCTTAGAATTTATTTCTACACCTAACAATTCGAGCTATACTTTAAGGTAAAAACAGTTTTTTTCAATCTTCATTTTGTCAAACTTTTAACAAGCCTTGGTGTTTATTCCCATAGCAATCGTGTGCTATGTACGTGTAAATGGCCGGTCGGTATACGGTCGTTTTATGCCCAAACTGATGGGACATACAAATCTGAAGTTTCATAGTTGCAATGAAAAGACTTAAAATTGCTTATGTTACGAGCTCCATGAATGCAAAATTAAATTTTCATTAGACATAACATTCAGATACGCATATATGTTTCAAATATTTCACAATCCCGTCTGCATCAAGCCTACATATTCCGCATATGATTAGTGAGTAGAAAAAACTAATATTTCGTGTAGCGACATTGCGGCAACACCTTGTCCGACTGTAAATGCCAAACTGCGAGTAGTTCCAACTAAGAAACACTGGAAAAAAATGTATATTCCTTGAGATATACTAAATTTATTCACATATTACGAACTCACATCCGCACTACCTAAACTCTATCTTTCCAACTCGATGTTATTTACCAACACTTAATTAAGATTGCATACTTTGAAGTGCTTTGTATCTGTATGTTAAGAACTTTAAAAAAAAAAAATAAAAAAAATCTCTTTTGAATAAAAACTAAAAGTATTCATCATTTCTCTTATTTAGCTGGTGAAGAGGAAAGTCCTCATTAGCATGGGAGAGCAATTTGTTAAAAATAAAACAAAAAATTTATGTAAGAAACGATTTAGTATTTTTTAAATCTTCTTAAGCTTTATAACATTTTTTGCTCAACAACTACAGCGAAAAATGGAAAAGTTTGCTTATGCCAAAATACTTCAATTAAAGTATGCTTACGATTACGAGTCGCGATGCCATGAATTTAGACAATCTATAATACATGCAGAATGGTCTTGCCGAACCGAGTGTTATCGTAAGTTGCGAGGAACCGCTTCGCTTTTTTGCAGACAACGCTGTTTTGTTCTTCGCACACTTCGCGCGTAGCATTTCACGGTTGATCAACTTTTTCGAGGATTAAAGATCTTTTTAAACAGACTTAGCAAGAGCAATAGCTCTGATGATTAGAATATTTGGATCTGGAATATTTTAATTGGTAAGCAAAAAGTATAACGCTACGAACTACTTTTGAGATTCGGGAAATATTGAGAATGTTTCAGTGCATAGCCATTTTTAAAATTCGGGGATGCAGTGTCTTTAAAAACATTAAATTACAAGAAGCAATTAGAACAACGCTGTTTTCCAAGCTGCCTTCGTTACGCATTGGTATTTTCTTAAACATGACAAGTATTAGAATGAAAAAAAGTTGAATGCAATTTTTCTTATTGGATTCAAAATCCATTATAATACAGACAAATTCATTGAGAAGAGACATATTTGCGTGCACACACAAATTTGTCACGTTTACTTGGCTGTGTATGTCCGTATGCTTGAGAATGTTTAAAATTCATTAACGAAACATGAATAATGAAAATTCATTAATGAAACATAACTAAAATTTGAATTTAAATGCAGTTATCTATTTGTCTGTGCGTATTTGCATAATAATTGTTTGTAGCTGCGTAGATTCTAATAAATTCGTATACACATAAACACACATACCTAGGAAAACATTGGCCTGATAGTAAGTATAATTATCAATTATTATGTATGCATGGACATATTCTACTACACAATTGTACATTCCTATACGCTTGAGAAATTCTCCGACATCCACATAATCTTTTACATGGAATGTGAATCCACAATTAATTACAATTAACTCTTGTTTATATTTGCGTAAATATTTATGTAAATTTGCTTAAGCAGCAGCCGTTAAGTTTACTTCTTTTAAATTCAACAAAATTTCATGAGCAGACACAATTTCCGTTTTTTCTTCCCATCTACTCAATGCATTACTCATTGTATGCACCTTTCCTCTTTTATTTGATGCGATTTGATGCGACCTACTCTATTTGCTCTTAGCTTAAAAGTGTCAACTGTTTGCAGCATAATTGGCTGCTTTCATGTTTTAGACGATGTATATCTCCTGACGCCCCGATAAGCAAATGCTTATTATTAATCAAAGTTTTTAATGAATGCATTTATTCATAAACAGTAAGTGCGAAGGTGAAGTGAAAGAAGCTAAGAAGAAGAAGTGTTTGAATATAAATGATTTGTTTCCACGTATGCTTTTTTTAAACGAAGGGTTCACAGCATATATCGCCAAAGAATAGATTACCATGAATTTATAATTTGTAATGCTTAAGAATGGGCATCGGAAAATGGATGTCGCAAAGTGTTTTCATAATTGGGAAAGGGTGAAACGAACTACGTGCAGAGGTTGGTAGCTCACGTCAGAAATGTGCAACCATTGGTTACACATGAAATTTCAACATAAGGAATACAGATTTAAAATATGCAAATACAAGGTTTGTGGGAGAGAGCTGAAAGTTAAATATCTATAGT
Organism: Glossina morsitans morsitans; assembly: GCA_001077435.1. Classification (NCBI taxonomy): domain Eukaryota; kingdom Metazoa; phylum Arthropoda; class Insecta; order Diptera; family Glossinidae; genus Glossina; species Glossina morsitans. The sequence goes on along the minus strand of CCAG010011434.1, from coordinate 46,955 downwards.
AAGCACCTACAGGACGATATGAGATTTCAAATCGTGCTATCTCGACTTTATCCGTAATATGAAACGCAAAATAAGCGATATTGCCTCGGTATAGATATATCTGTTTGCATTCGCTTTTGTTCCGAATGCCAAAACTGACTTTCAAAGTGAAATCATTCCGTAGAGGGCAGGGAAGAAAATTATATTCACTTTACAGCGATTTTTTTTTCTGTAAGCTATTCATCGATTGGGCCTCTTAGTTCCAGGAAATATATATGCTAACCTTTTGAACAAAATTTGTTATAGGTTGCAATCTACATGCTTCCACCTATAACAGGAATGGTTCTCCTGGTGAGTCACATCAACTTTTAAACAGTCCCCATTAGTGTTTGTGGAAAGTCTCACACCAAAACCCGCCATGAATTGTAAGCTATAGCTTTAGGCCTGCTGTTACCTTATATATAAAAACTAGAACAACTAACGTCGGTACGTCAGGAAATTTCGACACATTTGGTTTGAGGTTCGTTACTATGTAAAAACATATGGATTCGTCAATAGCAATCCTGCACATGTATGTCACCCTACGAGCTTATTGAGTGCTAAGTTATGCGAAAAATTTGCTTCAATGTATTGGTTAGACTCTCGTAATTACATTTCACAAAAGAAGTTCCGGTTTCAAGTTCAGCCGAAAGCATTGGCCCCCTTAAGCGATCACAAGTGAATGCGTACACAAAGGCAAAATTCGAAACATTAAAACTATACACATCGTACGCTCAACACAGAGTACATATTGAGTCTATCAAATATTCTCAGCACAAGAAATTAGTTCTGTCAATTCCAAATTTCATATTCTTTACGAGTGAAGTGACTATTACCTAAGAAGCGTGTGATTTATATACACACAGAGCATATATACATTTTATAGTTTTGACTTTTACAGGACATGAAAACGAACTGGGTATCATTGGCGTGCCTGGAATCACCGTGAAATTAAACAACAAACTATATACAGAAAATAGTATTTAAGTATCTATGGCGAACTTTTAAAAACTTTAACCTATAATTCGTACTATGAATGTTAAATGCATGATTATGTTCTCATTTGTGAACTGTTTATTAATTTGGCTATCCATTGTTTACATAGAATCCTTAATCGTGCTCTTTAAGCGGACGTCTGTAATTCTCCATTGTTTAGCAGCCACAATGCAAATCTGCCGAGAACATCGCACGTACACAGATGCACTAAATGTACGGCGTATGTCTCTGTGTATGGACACATTGTTGTTTAGGTTCAACTTATTACTTATTAATATGTACAAAAAAATCACTATTTAAGTTGTATATATGTACATTACCGGAAGCTCGTCCTTACTTTTAAAAAGTTCTTCTGTCAAACGAGGCCATTTTCGACAGCATAACGATGGAGTCATCCAGTACTGCGAAGGTCAGCGAAGCTATTAGGGTTACATTGCTGGTCGCACTAAACTAGAAACCGAAAATATCAAATGTTGTTTGAAAACACATTTCGCAATTTAACCGTTTCGATGCTTGTTCTACTGCATTCCCTTTCTTTGAAAAGGCAACAACTTCTCAAGGGCTGTTTTTTTAAATACAGTTCGTAGTGTTGTCAGCAAAGACTATGTGAGCAAGAGAAATGCCTTTGGTAGAATAATTGAATTTTAACAAATTTTTGTCTCTTCCTAAAAGTGCTTATGCAACACATTTTTACATTCACGTGAAATTTTTGCCATTTACTGATTTTGTCCGCCTCCGGGCTGTGATTCTGATGTGTTTTGAATGCTTTTGTGTTTCGCGGATGGGGAAGGAGAAGATTTCGAAAGTTTAAATTTATGCAGTTGTTCCCTTTTGTTTTCCAGCGAATTTTGTCATTCGTAATAGAATTGCGAGTTGACCGGCACACCCGTTGACAGAGTACGGGGAGCAATTCCATCATAGGAAAGTGCCGTTGGCTGTTCGGTGAGTATTTGCGTCTGTTGCTGATGTGCGGCCGCCTTTATACGTCTTAATGTAGATGTTGCTGTTATGACAACACTGCTACCAGGTGTTTGTATTGATTGCGGTTGCTGTTGCTTTTGATATTGTTGACTAAGATAGGTTTCCCCATTAGATGTTGAGATAGGTCGCGTTGCGGTGTTAAGTTGGCGTTGCAGCACGTTTTCGGTGTTTATAAGATAACCAGATCGAAATGTTGGCGCAGTTGTGTATTGTGCTAGCGAAGTAATGGGAACTACTGCACCTTAAAACAAGGAAATACAAAAGAGAGGGTTTTTATTTGTAATTAATACTATACGAACAAAACCACTAAAATATCATAATAGATTGCTTAGCAATGCACGCGAATGTGAAAGAAAATAGAACCGATTCGTACACTAATTGATTCTAAATAGGTTTCATTTTCGACTGCAGTGAAAACTATTCAATTAACAAGCATACGATTGCGAACAATTGGATTTTATGTTGAATTCAGTTTCTTTACAAATCGCAAATGGAAGAGAACACAAATATTCATAACTAGCGACGTCACTAAAGAGAAGACTTATGTGCGCACACAATAATGTATTTATGCAAACAAACAAAGCCAGCTGAACCCGCTAAACTAAAATTTATTTATTAATTGTCGTACCCGGCAAAAGGTCGTAGTTTTTATTAAAAAAAAAAAGAAGCAAAATAAAATCTACTCTGTATGTCAATGTTTTCCTTCATCGAAGCTTTCGCCAATAAACAGGCCCACAATCATGCGTGGAACTAAATGTGAAATTAAAACTTTACTGCGAAACGATGAAACGAAGTATTTAGGTGAAAAAATTTCATTTCTTAATTTAAATTTTCTTCACATCTAACTTAACACTCTCTGCTTACATCACCTGCTTACATTCGCAACGAGGAGACATCTGTAGGAGAATAACAAACAACGACAAATTACACGACGCTATGCTTCGCAAGGAATCAACATTGTATTCAATGGTACTTCCGTTAAGTGGCAAGAACATTTGTAAATTTTGCATTTCCTGCACTTAAATGGAGCTGTTCACGTAACCTCGGTTCGCCTCGTATTGAACATCTTGTTAAATTCTTTTAATTGCTACGCGCTGCATGACATTTATAAATAAACAAAAATATTTGCATTTCTTCACCTATGTGTCAAATGATACACTGATACATCTGTGTGTGGCCAAAGTCTGATGAAATGCATCTCCCTCTTCATTACATTGTTCTAAGTGAATTCTGTTTTTTCCCTCTAGGTTTATGCTGCTGATGATTAGCGATTTGCTAGGCAGGAAAAGAGTACCTGTCAGCGATTTTTTGTTCCGAACAACATTTACTCTAGTCAGCACTTATCAGGCAAGTATCCTCCAAATAAAACGTAGCGATAATCTCAATTAGTACACAAAAATGGTCATACCCTGCCGTTTTGAAGTGGACGAATGCTTATCTTTATGTAATGATTACTAGACTTTCTCATGGTGTCATCTTATTCGTCGTCATCTCTAAATTCCACATACACAATCAAAATTTTTAACTTAATTTAGTTTATTGACTCGAAATATTTAAAAAAATTCTAAATATCAATAAAAACAATGAACAGAATTATGTGACCCTGGAGGCGTGTCCTTGGTTTTATCATGAATAAAGCTTTAAGATTATCGATTGCAAATAATTCTTAGCGTGGACGCCACCACGTCGTATGACCTTCAATATCAGGTAACAAAGCATGCGAATTTCTCCGATCCGTGTCGCAAAAGGAAGTTCTACTCTTCGATACACGTGATGGGTATTGACGTGAGGAAAAATAAAATAAAGTAAAACCAAACTGGGAGAGAATTCAAAAGTATTTTCTCGCATTCACACGGGAAACAAGCGACGTTGAAGCGATTGGAAGACGATTTTGACAAAAGCGTAATGCTCGCTTTAAAAATATGTTGATCTTGTTCATTGTTGTCCTTTCCATTGACTGAGACGACCATCTCTACAGACAGACCAGGAGCAGCCTTCTAACGGAAAATCCTTTGTCAACAACCACCGACACGGAGCGTCTTGTCAGTGAGGCATGAAATTAAGGATATTTAGACACTAACTTCAACATATAACAGTTCCAATTGTCTTTTAGTTAATCGTAGACAAGTGTGTTACATGGCACTCCTAAGAGATCTCTTTCGTCGTAAATTTTAATAAACAAAATTTCAACATCTCTTGCAATTAGAAAAATCAGTTTACGTGCATTCAATTTTATCGCAATATGAAGGAGTATATTTACACACGTACACACATGCAGCGTATATGTCTACCTATGAATAGCGTGGAGTAGTACTCACAGCTCCATTTTCGTAGGAATTATGAGCGCAGCCTTAAGATTCATTTTCTCAAGTTGGCTTTAAAAATTAACTTAACGGTGCATCGCACAATTGCCACAAATTAACAAATTTATTTGTTCTTTATTTGTTCATTGCAAGCGCAAAGTGTAGTTAGGCAAATTCTAACAATTGAAATGTTATTTATTCAAATGTTAATAATTTAGTGAAAACACGAAACTTCCCAAGCATTTCTAAAACTAATGTATTTAGAAGAATTAGTTTAAAGTTTAGCAAAAGGAAAAACGACAAATGAATCATGTTTTTCTTGTTCTACAGGTGATCGTCAGATGGAACCTATGTGAAAACGTTTACTGTTTATCTGTGTTTGTGAGTAACAAAGAAAAAACGCATTTTTCTGCTTTTGGAAAGAGAGGAGTTTTCCATTTATGTTCCACTGCGACATCCTCTTTATTGATTTGGCCCGTTTTCAATACATGCCCGGCGTACAAAAACTTCCAACTCTTTTGCGAAAAAATGAGGTGTATGTCCGCATTTTATGTTCATTTTATCATAAGATTATTCATCACAGACGTTGCAAGGACGGACAGACGAGCACGAATAAATCTTGATTTAGAACTCGATACTGACGTGTATTCTTCATAGGGCAGTCAAAAGCTCCCATCTGGATATTGTAAACACTTTGGCTAAATGAATATGTTCCTCATCCTTTGGTGGTGGGTGTAAAAATGAAAAACTTTTACAAAACATTTTACCATTTTTTTCAAGGTCAAATCACTAAATCTAATCAATAGGGGCTTGTTTGGTTTGAGTATAAAAGCTACTTACTTATAACGTTGTTACTAGAACTATCTACTGGGTTGTTGGCGGCACCAATGACAATCGTTGGTGCCAATATCCCACCCATAACTGGGGACCCTGTCGCCGAGTTGTTAACAGATGCATACGTTTGAGCTGAAATACCAAGCACATCAGGCGACTGTCGAGGTCCACACAATAATGAAGTATTTGCAATGATATTAGGTGGTAGTGAGTCTAGCGCGGCCGAATGCGATACCATATCACTAGATGGAACATAAAGGTTCGAAGTCGGAGCATAAGTAATGTAGTTCTGGAAACGTAGAGCAAAAATGAAACGAAATGTAAAAATTATTTTTATAAAGAAATGTAAATTTTAACTCATGGTGACCGCATGGCACAATTCATTCGCTTTATCATAAATTTTGCAAAATAAAACTGAACAAATAAATACAAAGAAAATAGCAAAAGCAAAGCCGGGGGAATGCACAAGAGGTGCTTTCAGTTGCTGAGTTGACCATTTTTTGTAAGTTTTTTTCTCTTTTATATTATACACTTACACAGCTGCATGTCTGATAGTTTGTATGCAATAAAATATGTGCATGTATGTGGGTTTAAACCTAGTAACTGAATGCACAAAAAAGTTTACATTTTTTGGTCACTGGCTTACCCCATTTTTTGACACACTTGGCAAAGAAATTGGTGCTGTTTGTAAATCGATGTCGGCATCTATTTCAGAAATTGCGTCGCTGAAGCCTTTCGGTAGTGTAGTTTCTCCAACACCCTCGCCAACATGATTACTGCTTCCTCCTACCCCACTCACGCCGCATCCTTTAATAGACGACGTTGAATGGGTGTCAGTACCCAAACCTTCGTGCCGCTGCACAACAATTCTCGCTATCACAGCTACAATGCACAGAATAACACCAATTGAGCCCGCAGATAGAAGATAAAAAAACAAACGCTCCTGATCTCCTGGATAATTTAAAATACGGAATGGAAATAAAATAAAATTTTAAATTTTGAAAATATATGCGACGTAAGTAAAACGGAATTAACACAAGACCAACGACCAAGTTTTATGAGTGACACACAGACGATTGTTGCCATTTACTGATTGCAGGTCGATAAATAGACCCTGCATGTGCATATAAATACAGTGCACAATCAATTTATTAGCACACATTAAATGCTTGTGGTTAATTTTTGTTGTTGCGTACGTTTGAATTTCTCTCCTCAGACCACAATGAAAGGCTACAAAATAAATGAGTAGAAATATGTTTAAAAATTTACCTTCCAAATTGAGGTCAGCACTGTGAGTCATTACGGGATTGACGCTGCCAGTCTCGCTTTCGAATTGAATAAGAGAACCATTAGGGGAAATTCTATTCGTGTTAAATGTCATATTTCCTATTGTGTTATTCCTAGTTGCTGCGGCAGTCGCGTTGCTGTATAATTTGGGTATAGGCTCTGACTCTTTGTAATATTCGTCGTCGTACAGCTCATTAATGTCGCCTTCGAAGTCTTCAAGTTCGTCTGCCTCTGTTCCGGACTCATATCGATCCATTAGCACTTGCTTGGGTACTAGGAGGAAAATTAGATAATCGATGAGCTAAACATTTTCCCTTTTTCTTTTTTCTATGTGCAAGAGCTACTTTAAGATTATCGAGAGGTACAATAAACAGAGTTAGTTAATTCAAATCGTGCAGGCATATTATTAGTGGTAAAGTGGTAAAGAAATAGAAGAATTAAGGCGCAATTTTTTTTAGACCGTGTCACATTTTATTACAAATTAAGTCAAATGAGTTGACACAGGCAGACAGAACGTTACGTTACGCTGGCAGACAGTAAAAGTAAAACTCTGCTGTGAATTCATTCCGTGCTATTTAAACTACATGGCCGGTGAAGATTCGCTTAACTAGAAGTGTTCATAAGTGGAAAAATTGACAGCAGGGAAAATATGAAATTTGCGAAGTCGGTTTACGCTGTAAGTCATGCGTAACAGATGCAAATGCTCTTTTTTTTACAATGCCTTATTCTATTTTAAGTAAGATTAAAATCACACGGTTGGAACACATTGGCCATTTTTCTCAATAATAGTATTTATAGTGTACGTCATGATTGATTTACCACAAGTATAAACAACTTTCAGATACATCCGCGAATTTGGATGGCAGGGCGAACCAAATGTATTGGCATCTGCGGCGAGATTGCAACGGCGTCGTCCGTGACATATTTGCATAACCGTCTCCGTCGCATACGAAGCCAGGCAAGCTGTAAAATATAAATATTTAATTAAATTGCACTTTTTCTCTGTACCTTTGTGCGACTTGAACTTGTACATGAAATGCTTTCGCTTTTCCTACTTAAAGAAGAAGAAGAAAAAACGAAAAGGTTAATACACGTTCGTAAAAATAAATCAATTCTCTCTCATAGAATGTAAGTAGAGGTGTATTGCCCACCTTAGCTCGTACATTTTCAATCTGAATGTGGCGTAGCTTACGATGTACGGTCAACGAGTTATCATATAAATATAATAAAATCAGTATTAAGTGTGGAGCCCAAAGTACATTGATCAGAGTGAGATTTCTTTTCCCCTATTGAGTTAACAGATACCTTGAACCTTTTAGACTACGGAAAAAAACTTTGAACTATCCTTGAACTATCAAAATCTTTCCCCAGCGCACCTACGTCAAATGGATCTCTAATGGGTCTAATTAATGCCTTAACTCACTGCCCTAAAACACTTAAAGAAACGTTTAGGAAAAATTTATGTTCGTTTAAAAGGATTTTCAAACAAAAATACATTAGCGAAGCTTGTCTTAGATCACTGCCGTGACTCGTGAAAGAGTGCGAATGAATTTGCTTAGATACGTGCTGCCGAGATTACGAGTTTTGTCAAAGATTCAGGTAAGTTTGATTTAAAGTTTGATTACAGCTTGATTCTTGAATGGCTTTCGCAATCTAACTTGAAATAAGTTAATCAACGACTAATAATGTGCTTCTCATTATCGAATTTTGTAAAACATTAATAGTTTCCACAAAATATGTACGTAAAAGCACACATACTGCTGGAGTTGTCCACAACTTTCTTGTAGACTTTCCTTGCTATCTAAATGCTATAAAGTCATGCTATGTATAACTTCTTTTTAAGATACGAATACACTTATCTAAGGAAGAATTTCGAAATCAGACTGCGTGGATCAAGTACACGTTCGATATATACAAGACGAATAAGTTTCTGTCATATGTTAAAAGGCTTACATACCCGTGCATTTCGACTGTTTAACTGAGATAATGAAATTTTGTAAAAATGAAATGTTTTTCGAATCGACTTAATGTACAAATACAACAAAATGAAAATGAGATGACACAAGTAGATAGTATTGCATTAATAATGAATCTGATGTATATTAATAGTTGTTTTAACGAAGGAAGGACTTTTTACAATGTGCGTCGCCATTACTCCGAAAGGCAATTCGATGTTTTAATGCTGTGCTTAATGAATGTACTTACTTTCCTCACGCACTCCCTGAGGCTGTGGGCACTGTATGCTTTCATATTCCGTGCGGCCAAAACTTGCACTGTATACAGCTATACGGGAATAGGGATTACACTCCAATTGTGCCACATCATTGTGGCAAGCCACCTTGCTACGAAACTCATCTGAAAACGTGAAATATCCAAAATGCTAAGTTAATTCATTTTGCTATTTTACCACAAACTTTACTCATAGACAAAGCAAAGAATTAAAAAAGGATTTGTGTGCATGTAAAAGAAGAGCACATATGTACGTATTGATATTTGTAGTCCGGAATTCTCGGGCGCTATTCAAGTAATGCATTTTACATATTCACAAGAAATTAAAACAATAAATCAGTGAGCTTACTGCAGCTCGATACCTCATGCTTATATATGCGTATGTATGTAAGCATGTATTGTAATACTTTCTCCTCTCTCCGCATACACATTTGCATATACTTTAGTTTCACTTGATATTCTTCGAAAACATTGGAATGATATTTGATTTGCATTCAAGTTATACAGACTTCTTAGAATGTGTGTGCATAGTCTCCCTCACCTAGATCTGTACTAAACACAAAGCAAAAACGCACATACACACTGCACTATACATGCGCAGGCATTGCATTCCCAACAATCTCTTTTTTTCCCACACACAAAAACTTTGTGAAACACTACTCAAGGGATTTACTTTTAGTCGATTTTTTATTTTTGTGTTTTGTTTCGAACAGCGCATTTTTTGAATGTGTGTGGGCATGCGATATCTGTTAGTAAAAAATATCTGTTAGTAAAAAAATATCTGAAAGGGTTTACAAAAAACTATATTACGATGCATAGCAAACCTGGGCAAATGCCTTTCTTTCTTCTTTCAGTGGGCCAGCCTGGAGGACACAATATTTTTATATTAAAATTAACATTTTCTTACGACCAAAAATATGGAACCTATTAATCTTTCGTCAACGCTATCATACTGGATATACAAACGCCCAAACACTGGACACACAGAGTATTTATCTGACTTTGAATTAATCAATACGACAAGCCACACCCTCGTAGTTTCAACAGCGTTTGAAACAATCTCACTCTGCTCCTACATTCCATCTGATATAAGCGCGTAATTGACACAAATACGCATCGCTTCATAACGCAGATTAAAGAAAGTGCCATTTCACATGAATAATGATTTGGGCATGGTTTCGATAATTAAAGATATTCGTTCCATGTTTTATATGGACTTTAGTACACTGTTTTATATTTACACCAGGCGGCGTCGACATCTGCATGAAAAACTGACAATCGCAGCCAGCAAGATAATCTGTTATCGGGAAGACACTTTTTTATACATTCTATCAAGCTACGGAACACACTGCCTTCGAATTTGCAATCGATTTGCAAACGAGTCTTAGGTTTGAACGCTTACTGGCAGGATATTGAGATGCAACTAATCCCTAAGACAATTGATATTCCATTGTTTTCTGCTATCACACTTTAGTCATGTGCATCGTAAGTTAGACCGCAATAAGGGTATTATTTGTTCTATTCGTTCACCTATAATACACCGATACTTTAGTTGAGAAGGCTCGAGTCTCTCTCTCTGTATAGGTGATAAATTTAATAAATGAAATGAAATAACTAAATAATGAATTGTATTTTATTATTCCATAGATAAAAGTCGGCGTTACTGGAAGTTGGATTTGTTTAATCCGCCGCTCACCAGACCTCCATAATAATTGACGTGGCCTTCAAGAAATATTGATGAAATCACGCGATCTCTAAGCTAAGTGCACTTGTGACTAATTATTTTCATTTCGCTGTATTTACATGCAAAACTTTAAAATATGCTCCGACTATTTCGATATTTACTTCAAATATTTATTCGATTTCTGTCCTATGAAATAAATGTACGTAAAAATTGCTTAAGTTTCCATGAAAGTATCAATCGAAAAATTCCAGAACGGGTAACTTCTTATTTAACTGGCAGAAACGTAAGTGAAGTGTAAACGACAGTTCTCTATATACAATCCCTGTGACAACATACATGCCGACAACAATTCCTGCGGTAATAGATAAGACAAATAAGGATCAAAATCAAAGCCGGCTGATTACGTTTGCATCAATTTCTCCCTGTTTCCCTTCTTGGTTTTCTTCGTGGTTTCCTTTAACTAAAACCAAGCAATTTTCATGAAGTGGATGGATTTAAAAAGCTAACGTAAATGAGAAATAGTCGTAAGCAAGTTAAATAACCCACTGGTGGTTTGCAAAAAGAAGTTGCGAATAAGCGAATCGTAACACTTTGCATGAGTTGAAGGTTTTGAAATCAATCAGTAGCTTGTATGGAATGGGGAAGATTCCTCAATGAAATCTAATGATTTTGTGCAATATTTTCTCTCTATTTTCTTGTCTTTTATGACGAAACCTGACAAATAATAGAATTTTTAAGAATTAAATTAACTTTGCTAAACTTGGACCACGCCCTTCGGTGTTTTGGGCATTCTCCTATATGCGGAAAGAATATGAATGTGCATGACAGCAATGAGTAACTGGAGGTGTGTTATTACCAAAACGAGTGCATGACGGTGATAGGCGAAATGTTTTAGGATGCTTAATGGTCGGCCTTGCCTGACTGTAGTGTCGTCAACTATTTTTTCTTTTTTGCCTTCCAGCAACTCCTTAATTAATAATATCTAATAACATAACGTCATGTCTAGGCCGATGTAGGAATGGACGTAAGAAATATAATGTCGACACATAATCGACGCAAGTCTGCAAAGGCTTAAATTGCCATTTTGCATCAGAGAGTACCGTTGGAGTGAGTAGAACGTAACGTAGTGTGGTGTAGAGTATCTAATGATCGTCCTTGCCAGACGATAATGTTTTTACTTGTCTTCTTATCAGCACTCCGCGTCGAGCTTCAATGATGGTTTAAGTGAAGAAGAATTTTAATTCTTAGTACCTATCAAACAACTCTTAGGAGTAATCACTATTTCAATAACTATTGGCAAAAGTTTGGAGTCCTACTCATAATTTCAACGGAATGTGTAGCAGACTTCAATTTAGACCATATCCGGTGGATATTTTTGTATGCATTAAATATACTAGACAAAGCTAATGCACTTCTATGGGGATTACATATTACTTTCTAGCTGTAGCTAACAGAAATGTTCCTTCTGTAATGGAAAAGTATAGTGAAAAATAGAGAAGGGAGAAAGATTGCAATACGTCTCACTCGTACTCGATAAGAATGCCTTGATTTGCTTCTTCTTGATGCATTTTTAGTCTATTTCTGCTTTAATGTTCTCATGCATACACATGTGATGCACTTTTTTAAACTCATAGTTATGTAGAGAAGATGTTTAAAAAGAATGTACTAAAATTTGGACCTAGTCATCGTTTAACTATTTATATACATAAAATAGTTAATGCAAAATCAATACAAAAGGTTTTGCACGTGCACGTTCGATTCAATGAAAAATATTCTCCCAGCTTTGCACATGAAATTAGTTTCACACGAATTCTGATTTTTCCTGCATGCAACTGTAAAGTTCACTTTATTGTTCACAATAAAAGTTTAGAACTTTTTATATACAATCCATTTTACTGTAATTTTATAGCAAAATATCAACATCGTAAAAAAATTATAAATCTATTAAATTCTATAATGAAATACTTAATTCCACTTGCATCGCAAAAACTAAGAAACAATTTCCTTTAAAAAAAGAAAAAAGAAAAAAGCGAAACTTGCAATAAATAAGAGGTAAAAAAGTCATAGCTCTTGAAGTTTCAAAACTGAAAGGATGCCTTTGTTTATTCAAGATTGTATGGAAAATTTTATGCTCACTCCTCTCTTTTAGGTCTTGTCCAACGTATTATATAAACCAATTTAATTATGCATTCTCAGTCCGTCCTTTCCCTTTTTTGCTTTCGTCTTTTCCAGAAGAGTTGTTTAGATAAAATTACTCTCTTCAATATTATTGCTTGTAAAAAGAAGCCAATTTTCCTTCCTCTTTTTCATGTAGTGCTGCTCGCGAAGCGAGCTCCAAAACCTCGACGACTTGTAAGAAATGAAGGAGAAGTATTAGCAAAAATTTCTCATTAATAACATTTCTCTTGCTCGCAGCTGATTAAATGCGTTCTAAACGGGGTTTCATTATGTATTCGCGTTATGTCAATACACTAAAGAGATTGGAATTGCATCGTAATGTGTGTTAAAGTTTCCATACTCTACGATTATTGCAATTAAACAGTTATTTAAGCTATGATGCTCAAGAACGGACTTGCTCCACTTAAACATAACATTTTTTCCACAAATATGTTGCTGCTGATGGCTTCTCGTTAAAACGTCGACATACAAGCCGTCTATAGGCGCTTAATTCTCGTCATGCATGTAGGTGCAAATGACGACAGTGGCCGTTTTAACTTTTTACGAAAACATTTTAGAATAAATGTAGAGAATGATGTACTGTGTGGTGTATTTATTATCGGAATTAAAGATTTTAGGTTAATGTTTACTGCAAAGTAGTCCAAATTCGCGATTAACTAAGTATAGGGAAATGATGGAGGTAAGCAAAAGGGTTTGATGACTGTGCGATTGTACACTATACCTACGACCAAGTATACCCCACCGCCCAGAGATTCGAGGCCGTGAACACCGGCCTGGTAATCACGATTTTTACCTACTCGGCTTTACGATAACCCGAACACATGCAAATATTTTAGACTTTTATCGTTCATATTTTTTTTTGGAAAACTTTCGTAATTCTCTTCATTTGCAGAACCCTCGCATATCGACAAACAGCAAAAAGAGGGAAATTCGTATTCATGCGTGTAGAACATAACAGTTACGAAATCTTTCATTTCGGCAGTTTTCTACAGATAATTTACTTACATGGACGGCACTTGTATGCAATTTCAACAATTTTTCTCTTTTTAGGGCATGGATCGGCATTGATGTTATTGCTGCTGGTTGTGCTGCTATGATAACTGCTCGTCCCGCTGGTATCGCCCACTCCGCTTGCTCCCAACCCGTAAAATTGAGGTCGTCCATCAAATTTGCAATGTTTCTTTTTTTGACAGGCTTCAACAACAGTCTGAAGCAAGGAGTACTGCATAAAGATAACATTAACCGGAACAATAATAACTACACACAAATTTATATAACTTACGTATAAAAAAAGTAGAAAATGAAAAAGTTGTTCTAAATGAATAGGTGTTCAATTTTAGTTACGTACTATGTGGTGTTTGTACAAATACACTTGGCGAGTTTTCTATCGCATTTGTAGAAGTTTGTATTGGCCATGGCCTAAAACTACGTCCTGAGCACAAAATATTGATTTCTATAAGTGAAGCATTACAAATCAAGAACTCCTTCTACTAAAATCCTAAGGAAGTTGAAAATACTTAATACACTCCTCTCAGCTTAAAGTTCGTGTTTACAGAGACTGAGCCCATTTGGAGAAATTGAAAATTGTGATCTTTACTTTTTGATTACAAGCCTCTCAATGAATTCATTCCCAAATATAAACAGTACAATGTAAACCTTGTGTATTTACCATCCTCCTTCTCAAGAAATCAAAAGACAGGAAAAAAATTTCGTAAAATCCCAACAGTTCTCAAAACTTGACGGGATGTAAACCAAATCCTTTCTAAAATTAATATCATGTAGGTTTTCTAGAAGTACAGAAACTCTGCCAATGCAAATATATTGCCGAAAAAGGCCTTAGGTATTCCCAGACACATAAAAATAGTCGTCCCATACGGTGCAGACATATTACTCTTCGATTAAAGTAAACCGTTAATCGATCCGCTGAGTCGTTCAGTAAAATAGCACAAATCCTCTGGTTGGCTGCCTTTTCTCTAACTAGAACCCCGTAATTTTAGTTTGGGGTTCATTCTTGGCCTGACTTGAAATTACTTTGCCAAATTCGAATATCGGCTGAGCTTTCCAAAGAATTCGCGCAACCATAAGTTTGGGCGGAGGATGCATATATGATTTTCAGCTTGCACAGCTACTCATGAGCCATTGCAGAATACTGCGAAAGTCTGATTTGAAATATATAGGATATGATCGAATCAATACCGGAACCACAAATCCTTACTCTACCATCCCGAATGAAGGCAATTTTTAGCGAAAGTGTTGGCATAATTCAAAAGGCGTCTATATATTTTTCACATACCATGTATGTATGCAAAAATATCGCCGTCAAACACTTAATTTGCGTCTTAATTTGCGACACATTAGTTTTTTTCTTCTCTAAATGCTCATTACATTTACACACAAACTTGAAACAGCTTCGCGTCGACAACTATTAATGAGTGCACCGAGGAACGAACAAGCTTAAGGAATTCAACAGAATTCCAATTAATAAATTAAACAATATTGATTTTTTACTATATACTTTTATCTAAAAATTTCAGTTTTTGTTCTTTGTTTTGTTTCCATACAACCAACGCTACAGACCTCCATTTCATATTGTTTTAGTACAATCAGACCTTAAGAATTTTGCTTTCTTTGATTAATTTGTGCGTCAACATTAGC
The DNA here is from genome assembly GCA_001077435.1 of Glossina morsitans morsitans. NCBI lineage: Eukaryota > Metazoa > Arthropoda > Insecta > Diptera > Glossinidae > Glossina > Glossina morsitans. The sequence goes on along the minus strand of CCAG010011434.1, from coordinate 31,790 downwards.
CGCGATTGTAGTTCTCCAACATGGGATTGCAAATCACGACAAATTAAATTGAAATTACATCCAAAGACCCACAGATTAGCGCAGAGTCCTTAGATGGAAAATTGGCCGATAAATGCAGATAAAGAACTCGAGCTCGATAAGAGTCGACTTTGCATTCAAAATAAAACAATTCAAGTTGAATGTTCTGTTCTGTAAGGGTTTTCATTTTCAATCGTCCCGCATTTTACCTTTAAATTAAAGTTTTTCCTCTTTAAGAGCATATTTATGATTAAATACAATATTATGACGGAGCAAAAAATAAAAATATTTTTCAATTTTTACAGCAATTTAATTAAAATATATACGCGTGATTAAATTAAAATGCTCTCTACATGTCGACAATTTCATTCGGCAGTAACGAATTGTTTTGAAAAACATTTTTGTCCTAACTCCTGAGGAAATACTCAATTGCAAATCCTACAAAGTACATATAGTTTGCATATGTATACAAGATCAGCGTAAAATTGAAGGTCAGTTTAAGTTCGTCCATCTGTCAGTCCTATTATTTTACTGTTTGTTGTCGACAGCCTTACATTAGCAAGAGATCAGTTTTAATCGGTAGTATCGAATTATTTTTAGAAACATTTTTCTCCTAACTCCTGGCGATATGCGATTCCGTTCAGGAAATACTCAATTGCAAATCCTACGAAGTACTTCTATTCTGCGTACGCACACACACATATATATATATATCGATATATATATATATATCGGTGTACGCGTGTAGAATCAGCTCAAAATTAGAAATCATTTTAAGTTTGTCGTTCTGTCTGTCCGATTTGTTGTTGAAAACTTTACGATAGCAAAAAATAAAATGAAACTTGAAAGTTGCTTGAAAAGCAATCAAAAAATTAGCGATTGCATTTTGTAAGTGTCACCCAAGTTAAATAAGCGAGCGGAAAAACTACAATCATTAAGCACTAAAGCATCATGAATTTAAAATAAATCTCTCCGTAGCATTTATTCTACTTTTTATTCATTTTATGAATTACAAGAGTAATTGAAGCTATTTTCACCTGATGCCTGATAGTAGAGTAGAGCGTATAGCAGAGATTACAATAATTCTGAGCAAAAGTTTTTCCTCAACTACAAACGCAAATGCATCTGCATGTACACAAGTGTAAATTATACAATAATTTCGTAAATAATTCAGATAAAAAGCGTGCGAATTTTATATTACGTCAACACACATTCGCTCAATCGTATATTTGCATATGTAAACGTACCTGCAACGCATTTGGCCACATGCAATTCTCTGGCGAATTGTCTTCATTGTCACTGCTGCTTATAGTCGATAAATCGGATGCATTTGGTGTTGCACTTAAACTGGTTGATGCTTCGGGTAAATGACCGGAATTTGCATATCGGTTCGCCGGCACTTTTTGAGTATGCGAACCGAATGTGGAACCACGCAATAGGTGTTTCGTTTTGGCTCTATCCTGATTACTATCGCCGTTCGTAGGGCATAATTCGTCAATACTTATGCCATCTGTTAGATGCAATAAAAAGAGCGAATTATTTTACTGAATTAAAAAGCGAATAAATCATCATTTAGCATAAAAAAAAGAGAGTGGCGGTAAGAATTAAAAAAAATAAATAAAAAAAAACAGTTTCAGTTCAGTAAATATGCAGAGAATAATTAAAGATGCATGACTTGGCGATGAGTACTGGTTAACTTACCTTTGGCTATGAATTTGTTGTACTGTGCAAATTCGATGGATATGCTGGTCCCACGAGGACATGCAATTACAACCTGATCCGTATCACATGCAGCCTTCTGATATGTACGCAATGTCGCTGATAAAAGTGCTGTAAAATTTCCAAATTTCACATTTGCCCGCATTTAATGTGTGCGCGCGTTTTTTTTTGTTGCATTAACGATTGAATATACGAAATGTATTGTGTATGTGTAAGCATTTCCGTATCCAATGCAATTATAAGTACGTGTGTGCGTGTGTGCACGTTGTACGTTGTACGCGCGTGTGTGAACGTATTTTACCATTCAATGTATATGACATGCAGGTAAGTAAAAGTACAATGCAAGAGAGTGATGCATATGGGGCAACATACGGCGAAATATTTTTCATTGGCATCGTTACCATTGCGTTGCAATATGAATAATGCGGTCACGGTTGGTTCGACGGTTGTTTGATTGAGTTGTAATGGCAGCAGAGTGATAGCATATAGGGCAATTTAAGTTCATGAAAAATCCATATCCGTTCATTATCGCAACATTCGTGATATGCATTCGACATTCATCAGTCAACCAATAGACCCAATGATCGATTGTTATGCGCGAAGTGTATTCAGTGTTAAACCGGAAAATAATTCGTTTCAATCATGTCCCAAAATGTATGTGAACCAATCAAGGAGCACAGCATGGCGCGCATTTGGTTGATTGTTTACCATCGTACCATGGTAATGGTGGTATTACAGCGACGAAACGACAAAACAGAAGAACAATTTATATTCAGTTTAAGATTGTTTATCGTATGATACATCTCGATGCGATGAAAGAGTTCACGTTGTTGCCAGCACCATCCACAGTAAAAGTAAAATGAATAATGCCCCAGTCGTTCCCAAAGCAACAGAAACATGTAATTTTTAATAAGCCGAGCAACAGCGCAAGAACAAGGCCATCGACGAGTAGAATAAGAGGATTTTTTATGGAAAGAGAAAAAAGGAATATAACAAAGAAATATAATAAATGTTAATATCGCTTTATGATGTTATTACATTAGAGCAATGACTTTTATACATAATATGGACAGAAAATAGGATTATTTCGTAGATATAAATCCATGTATGTTCTTATAAAACGCCATGTACATATACACATGTACACAAACAAACAAACAAAATACATGACATTTTTTTCTGAGTTCATATCACTTTTGCTTATTTTATGCAATTTGTTTAAATTTAGTTTTGTCATTATTAATTCATAGTAACAACAACCGTATTCTGAAAGTTATAATTTGTTCAACGTAACTGCTGCGTTTTAATTCCATTTAGATAATCTATGAAAATATTTCATTTTTAAGCCGGTCTATTTCCTCCTTTCACCAGCATGTAACATTGAAATTTATATAGAAATTGGACGAAATGGAAAACGAGAGATGCAAAATTAGGAAGACGCTGTAGAAAACAAGTAAAAAACCCTACACCACTCACCAATCATTCGCCTAATGACAGTTTAAAATAAAGCGTTGTATAGGAAGTGATCGAAGAAGTGCTCCGATCCGAACAATTTCTTTGGTGTAGAACACGTGCGTGTCCTAAATTTGTCCACTAGATCCCAAAAATTGTGATCTGCAGGTTGAACGCTGGACCACAAAACGGATAGATGGACGGACAAGCTTAGATCGATGCAAAACGTACTTCTAAGTCGATCGATGTAATAAAAGGTGGGTCCGCGCAAACTTAATATACCCTTGTACTGCATATGGTGTAGAGTACAAAACTGTGGTTAGACATCGACCCTTCTAACCACAACCATGCTGATCATCATAATAATAATGCTTAGTATTTGAGATGCATGGAATTTCTGCCGCTTTAGACGTTAGATAAAGGAAACCTTCATGTGTGAAAATTGCTAAAGGCTTTTCATCTTTACCAATTGAAGTATTGTAAACTTTGTATAACGGCACATTTTCGGATGTAATAGCTAGTACCTTCTCCCTCTTTGAGAGAGAGAGAGAGAGAGATCAAGCAATTTCTTTGCAAGAAATTTATCCTTTTCGATACAATATTCAAGACTTTAAATTCACTCCTCTGTCTTAAAAATCCTGTAAAAATTGTATTTTGCATTTAGTTTAATTACGAATCTTTTCAATGATTCTCTATATTTAGATTGCTAAAGAGTTAGTCGAAGGTTTCATTCATTTCGCATTTCTTAAAATTTTTTGCTATTTATTTTTGTTTATTTATTTATTCAATGAAGCGCAGCTACAGAATGTTATCAGCTGAGCTAAAATATATACATAAAACAAAAAAAAGTGAAAAGTATGCAAAACTAATTTAAAATAAGATTCAAAATTAACGAAAAATAAATAAATAAACGAGAGAAAAAAAGGAAAAAGCATACATACACTCTGATATGAATCCATGTTCATGGCCAAATGAACATAAAGCTATATGCATGCGAGCTGAAAGCTAAACGTAACGAACTAGATCGGTGCAGAAATGAAAAACTTTGGCAATCGTTTAGTTAAGAGAATATTAAAGCAGACATCAAATTTAAATAATATTCCCGCGAACAACTTAAAACACACAGCACATAATTCTGCACAGGTGAAAATTCGATGGCTACACGTGGTTTGGAAAAAGATATCAAGAGGTGTGTTTGAAACACGACTAACAGATATTCCCGAGATAAAATTGCTTCTATATTGGCATTGGCTAAGCTACTACCCCGATTTCACTTTCGGTCCAATTTTATGAGCAAAGAAGCAACAGAGTCAATCGAGAGCCTTTGAGAACTACACAACATTTAAAGAAAGCTCCAAAGTAATTATACCCGAGATTTTTCAAAGAAAGAAATGATTTCCCGACGACTGGATTAAATGTATTTCCCTTATTTTGTTATGTCAAAAGATCTGACAATCTTTGCGACGCTTTTCAACGCCTCAAGTGATGAACATTGAAAAATCGCACATAAGCCTCTTGTTGTTGTATATATATTGGCTGGCAATTCAGGAGCCGTTATGCAAACTAATCATTAAGTATTGTGCTTGTGTGTGAGTTTGATTTTGAGAGGTTATTAAAAAAGCTTTTAACAAATTTTAATTGCCCTCAAAATGAACATAAAATAGTTTGTTATATAGTTTCAGTTCGTCATAGTTTAACAAACTTTGATGTTTGAAAAGACATCAGCCACAGAAAACAGTGCGGCCTCGACTGGAGATAATTATGGCGGTCTGTACACTATAAAAAATGTTTTGTTGGATGTCTTAAGTACGACCAAAGCTATGTCACTTGTTAAGTTTTCTCTGACGTTCTCTCAAAAAAAGCCAAGTTTTCTTATACACAAAATGATGCCACACAATAAAAACCACCGAAGCCTTACTGCTGGTACAAAATTTCCTATCTGAGATATTTTGAAATTACAAAACCTTAAACGAATACTTGAGAAAAATTCAAAATATTTGAATGTTTTTCATTAAAATCCTAATTAAAGTTTTCAAGCAATATTATCATAAAATAGTTTTCCTTTTCTTTTACTTGCGCAAGAGTTTACAACAATTTGAGTGCGAGGTCGCATTAATTGTAATATGTAAAAAAAAACTAGAAATGGAAAGCCAAACAAAAGCAAGAATCCTTCTTCATTGTTATGGTTAATCCCGAAAGAGGCCAGCAAACAACATTCAGTATGATGGTGTGAATAGTCAACCTATAGTCAAACTATAGTCAAGCTCACATTTCCGGCGTCAATTCAATATTTCTCTGTTGTGATTACGTTTCAAATAACAAGCTGAAATTTATCGGGTGCGTCCAGCCATAGGCTAGCAAACTTTTGAACTTGACAGAACAAAACAGCTAAGGGAAATATGTCGTTTCCTGGTTGTAACTTTATACGGGGTTTGGAATCGATCCCGCAGTTAAATGACGATCTAGTTATGACTTCGTAAGGTTTTGAGTATTACCAAACCTTTGAAAGAGTACACAATGTGTACACAATCTGTTGGTTGTTTTCAAGAAAATAGGCGATACGCAATTGCAAAAGTCATGGGCCGCTAAGCGTCTTTATGTACAAGATATATTGCAGGCAAATACAGAGAGCCTCGAGAAGTTTTCTAATTGGTGGTGAACCGTATTTCGGTAAAAAATGGTAATGGCGCGAACAAGAATGAGACAATTTGCGATAAGTTGTATAATACTTACTACGTTTGTTCATTATCGACGTGTAATAAGTTTACCATTCTCTCGAGAGAAAAACCGAGAAGGTTTCCTTTCCTGTGAAGGCCAAGGCTTAAAGGAGGAAAAACTAAGCTCGCAACCAACAAATAATAGTGCAATATTCCATCTTAAGCACCTCTCTATGACCTCTCCAGTTTCCCTTAATTACGCCTGGAAATTATGCGATTTTCTGTTTTTCATAGCATGGGAGAAAGTACCTTGCATTCTTCTTAAAGACTAATATCAGGCACTTCTACTCCTTCATGAAAAAAAACACAAAGAAAAGCACATACCTGGAAAAGGGAGTACTTCAGGTCAGTTTCGACACCGAAATTTTATATTTTAGTAATCAGAGTGTGGATTCAATAGGTATGTAAACGATGCCTAAATAGGGTGAAGTTTTTTAAAGGAACTGAGCTACCTTTTTAAAGGGATAATACTTTGTTGCTCGCCGATGAAACTGGTATCGATAAGCCGAAAAAAATCTATAAAAACTTTTGAAGGCATATATAGTTAGATATACGCACATTTTTAATTAGACCTTTAAAGTCACTATAAACCGAAGAAGTACTCTTTCTTTACGTAGACTTAAAGATATATTAAAGTGCTTCGATTTACGTTCGCTTATCCTTTGTCAATCCTTTTTGCTACGCTTGCTGTATAATATCACAAACGTTTCAAATGCGAACAGGAATTTCTCAGCCTTTACGGTAATTTTAAATTTGTGCAAATTTATATTTCGCCGCGTAAATTAAAACAGCGCTATGCGAATGCAATTTTTCAAATTTTTTCTCTTCACTCTGATCTCATTTCGCAAACTTTGCATATGTATGTGTATGTTTCTGAAAAATAATATATATTATATGCAATTAAGCTGTAGCCTCAAAAGCGGTGGTGGTGAATTTTTAACTAATTAAAAGTCATTGTTTTGAAAAAAAGCATCATAATTAGAACGGAGTGGCTGGAAAGATTCTACAGCGTTGTAGCGCGTATGTATGTGTATGTAGGTAAATATTCCAGGATAAACTATATGGTATTCATAGTACGTAAAGATGTCTGTGTGTGGGTGTGCTAGTGTGCGTTTATGTGTTTGTGTGATTGTTATTAAATAAAAACGTTGCCGTCTATTGATTCGTATGTATTCGTATGTATTGATTTCATATGTATTCAAAAAACGTCCACTGAATCTTGTGGCTTGTGTTATGTGTGAATGTTGTCTCGCTTACCCAAAGGATCTATGCGCAAAATAATTTCACCGATCACTATATTAAAGATGAAGAGCAGCGTTAACGAGACCAGAGTTCTCGCTTGTAAAATTTCCATTATCCTTGCGGTCGTGTTTCTGCTTTGTATGCTGTCAGCTGCACTTTTGCATTCGTTATGATACGCTTGATGGAATTTGAATTACTCTGGTGGATCTCAACGATGATAATATCGATATTGTTGATGCTGCCGGCAAACAGATGGGGGCAGGCAATGACGGTTTTGGTGGTTTTGTTTTAATAACGAATAAATGATTAGCATCCAAAAGAACAAAAAATTTTTTAATCAATTTTTGATTTCTTCAGTTTTTCTCTACATATTTAGATTTTCCATACTTTTACACAGACAAATTATTAATGCGATGGCAGGTAGGATTTGAGTTGTTTGCATTACATGAGCGTCAGCAGCAATATTCGTTAAAAAGGATTCTGTTCGAGGGCGCACACATGCCAGTATACGTATATGCAAACATGCCTACCAGTAAATACGTCCGCGAAGTAATTAAAATTTTAGTTATTTGTTTTCTCTTGCTTTTAAATTTTATATCGGGGGCCATTTACTTTGTTTGCTCAAAGTAAGCATCACTTGGAGGCTAAATGTATTCGTTTGCATTTTACATTTGTAGGCAGTTACATGCATACATACGCTTACACATATGAACTATGGGCAGGTAAACAAGCGTTTATTTATTTTTTGTTTTTTCGCCCACATTTTTTATTCAAATTTCGGCATTTCTTTCACATTCCACCAGCAAGGGTTTAAAAACCAATTTCCTTTTTAGGAAATAACAAAATTTCATGTATTTTCGCTCCTGGCCGCTTAAAAAAATGAAATGCAATTAACCTACATTGAATTCTACTACAACCGTTGATTCACGTCAAAACTACGGTTTGCTTTGCCCTGTCACCACAGATAATAAATGAAACAAGACAAATATAGATGTTCATCGTTCCAAAACAAAAAAACAAAAAAAACCAAAAAAACAATAAAGAGCAGAAGTTTTATTTATTTGGTTATGATTGTCATCCGTAAGGAGAGAACTTAAAATAAACTGCACCCTGCACACATCGCAATGTAAATTTATGGGCCTGTGCACTTCTTCTTGTCTGCACGCACAATTCTATTCTGCCATCGCCACGCTCTCCCATCCTTTGCAAATAACGACGGCATTCAGAAAAGGATTAAAATAATTTGCATGCGCAAAATTTACGAGTTTACGGTGTATCTCAGCCATAAGTTCCAAAGCGCTAAAATTTCACACAAAACAAAATGCTTTCTTCCTCGTATTCCTTTTCTTTTGAGTGTTTAACATACATATGCCGCACGCGCTTCCGCAAATGCTATCATAAAAATTCTGCTGTTAGGGAAACCAAATATTTGATTTAAGCCGACTACTCAACACCCATCCTCGCATGTATATATGCGTATATATGTGTATATATATTAGACTTCACCTGATATTTCTTTTTTCGCGCAAAGAAATCCTAATGGTGCGGAGTCCACAAAGTGGATCAGCATTGTCAAAATTTGACGCAGTTAGCTTTTAAATCAAGTTCCTATTATCGACCAATACTCACGAAACAATATTCAAAATTAGATTTTTTTTCTCAAATAAAGGCTTACTTTTCATAAGAGGAATTATACGGGCCACGCTAATTCAAATTTCTCAGATAAATTTAGCATGCCAAAATGCTGTTATTCAGCAAGTAGCGCGGAGAAATTTTGAAAATTGCAAATGCCTTTCGCAAAAGGTCTTTTCAAAATGAGGCGCTGTGTGGGGAATGATGGCGAAAATTATTCGATTCAATTTATTTTCTCGAGCATCGGTCCTTAACTAAGAACACGTGAGTGTACTTAGTTCCGTCAAAATACCTGAAATTTCGACCAGCCTGCTGAACACAGGAACACGGACGGACAGATGGATAGACAGACAGTAATTCTAAATCCATCGGGATAATAAAAGATCTTCAGTCATTTTGAATGAACAAGCTTAATATGCTCTGCATTACAATTTTTGTAGGTCATCATTAGCATATCTCGGTTGAAGGATGGTGAGAAAAAAATATTATTTGCCGACCACATGCCAACACAAATTCTTTACCTATACATATCTTCACATATACTGGCATATATATATAAGTACTAGATGTGTGTGTGTGTTTGTAGTTGCTCATTTTCGGAGAGAATTAAGGAATTTTTATTGATTAAATTGCGTTCAAACTAAAATTCACAAGCTAAGGGCCAATTTAATTGCCTTCATCATTTAGCAAAGGCTTTTCCAAGATTGAAACGATTTTCCGTGACTACCTAGCTCGAACGATAGCACCCAAACGTCTAAAAGATGGACTTAAAAGATTCAAAAAATATGTATATGGTAAAAGTGGTAACAAGACGAGAAAGCCAAATTTCAGACCGCCAGAAAATTTTCCGAAATTCATGTCCGAAAACAAAGAAAACACACATGGACAACGGTATTTTCTTTGTTCTTTGTTGGTGTAGCAATTTGAACATTGGGAATCACTGAAATATGCTTAGTATACGAACAAAATAAGTAGCAACCGTATTGAGGTTTTTTCCTTTTCTTTAAACTTTAAAATGGATAACTTCTTCATACTTTAAAATGGATAAGTTTACGTCTGGTGTGGTTCAAAGCCCGCAACTTTTGAAGCATTAAAATGAACGTTCTTTTGTTTTTATTTGTGTCGCAAAAGCTTGCAATGATTAGCTTCTTGAGTTGTAAACAAAAACAGAAGAAGAAACTTGCCTTTCGAAATTATGTAGAGGCTCGAAAAGATCGCTAGTAAACCACACAAAATGTTCGGGTCGGTACATTATCCTGTGACACATCTGCTGTTGTGCTTTTAAGCACAAGCAAATTTTCCCAGGAAATTATGGAAACTTTTTCAACAAAGGCTACGCAAAATTCACTTAAAAACAGATTCAGTTTTGCCACTTGTTTTTACAAAAAATTACGCGTAAGCGTGTATTAAATTTCTAATCCTTAGTTAAATAAGAAACACCTCGTATTTAAATAATTTCTCACTGTTGAAGTACAAGAGTTCTCCTTATTTTAGTTTACTACGTGTTTTAATCGTTTCGCTATCTACTCTTGTAAACTGGGTACAGTGTACGAATATGTATGTAAGTATGCATGCATATGTACAAATATATACATTCGGATTTACACATTTGATTGTATTTTATTGTACATTATATATATCGTCATTTATCAACATTGATAAACACATATAAACTCTAGTAGAATAAATCAACGAAAGGCAAGGAAAGATTTTTCATGGTTCCTTGGATGGTTTGCTTTTCATTCAGGTGCAACTATTTGTTTAAAGTACATTTTGCTTTTCCATAAAGTGTATTAATTTTGTTAATTTGGTTATTATCTCTGCTTCGAAGCATATCTGTATTTTTGATTAGCATTAGATGCAAGGTGATCTTAATTACGTTAGTTCCCGTTTGCTAAAATTTAATATCGCCTCAACCATCCACAAACAAAGTATCGGGCGCTGTTGTATTTCTAGTTGCCAAATACAGCAAAAGAGGTGTGTTCGTGTCCATATATGTTATAATTTAAAAGAAAAGGTTGGATCTTTAGATTCCATTACAAAGCCAGAGAATATTTCATCATGAACTACATATTCAAAATAGACACTTATATGTTGAGATAGGAGAAAGAGAGGTACCTATAAAGAGATAGATACAATTTCTTTAAATCAGAACGAGCGTATGAGTGACGCTATGATCAGGAGGGGATGTCCTGTGTACGTAGGGGGCACTTTGGCCCTCAGTAAAAATTACGATTTGGAAAGTAGGAAACAACGCAATAGCATTTGAGTATGTTCGACTTGGGAGTGATAACCTCTGAAACGTTGGCAAAGACTACTACAGTTAGTTCGTTCCAAAAGCGCAGGGGACGTGGTAATGCGATTAACGTAATCCAATTCACTTATGATAAATGATAAGCAGAGAGAACAGTTTAAGGACAAGATGTGATGTAGATATCTGCTAAACACTTCTATTTTTTGATCAGTGTCACGGTCTTAGAAAATTATTGAACCACGCAGTAACATCGACTGTACTTAACATATAATTTTGTAAAAAATTTCACCCTTTCACGTTCATGCTGTGAACACAGCATAATCGATGCATGGAATCGATGCTTAAAGAATTTAACTCAGCCTAAATAGACGTGCTTTGCTTCTCTTGGAGAAGTGGAAAAATTAATACCGGCTTCTTATTTTAAAGAGGGGCTATAAGAGACGGCAAAACTTATTTTATGGTGACTCTCTCTTAAACATAAGCATCCGTACCGCTTTTCCGAAAGAGAACAATCACGAATTGTATCCATTCGAAAATGGATTGATCATGTCCATTGTTTGATTTCGGAATACCACCGGTTAAATGTGATCTATTAAGCTGAGGCCGCAACCAAGTCGGCTCAACTCGGCTCGGCTGTTGACAGTAACAAGAAATTTTTTCAGCAAAACTCCAAGTAAAGCATTTTGAACATCGTTTGAATGAAGTATAGTGAGGTACAATAATATAAAACTCTGAGTTACGACAGCAAACAAGAGGGTAAGCTAAACTGTTCGACTCGCAAGTAACACAAGTGTTGTCTTTCTGTCGTTAACAACCAGAGGTCAGAATCCCGCCTGCACTATATACATTCTAAATATTCCATTCGCCAGCCTCTTTCTCATCTTGTCGTGAAGCGCCTACAGTCGCTTCGAATACAGTGTTTAATCTTGGCGTTTACGTAGTTCAGCGAGAATAAAAAAACAAAAATCAGTCAAGATGTTTGTAATGCAAGCAGAAATTACAAGTAAAAAGGTTTTTCCTAATCCCCGTTTCCTTGCCAGATTACTTAAGTTTGGTTACGAGAATAATTGCGTTTATTTAAGAGAATAAACCCATTTAAAGTTTTGTAAACGTTCGGGAGGGTTTCTAATGCGTCCTGCAGACCTAATCAATAATCTTTCACTGAAGTGGAGTTAAGCTATAAAATTGAAGTATAGTCCGATGAATTAAATTCAATGGTTTAATGCGTGATTGTAGGAAGGGGTAAAAAATGGGCCGACCAAACTCTCAATATTTGTTTAAAGATTCCTCAACGCGACAACAACGTTAGGTAAATTCACTGCGCCCGTTATGTGGTCACGAAGAAAAACTTCCTTAAAATATGCATGTTTTTAATCCATTTTATTCACAAGAGACGTATGCGTTGACCTTTCATCTCAAATACCCCAGAGAATTTAACACAATTTAACACGGTTCACAATTACGCATGACTGCTGATCGTATGCTGTAGCAGCAAAACTCTTGTCATGATACATCTTGGTGGTTTTACATCTTAATTAAAACGGTTTTGTTTTTCATATAAAAATAATCTCAACTCTTTTCTTTTTTTTTGGATATTTTCCATTTTCTACTATCCCGAACAATTCACTTCCACATCGCAGATATTTCAATTAACTCATTTTGTACGAGCACAATACAATTCGTATTCATGTTAACACTTAACAGGCAATAATTTCTGTATGTGCAGACAACGCATTCACATCCGCACACTTTGCTCTTTGTATTTAAAATGCGCTTTGGACGCCAAATACCGCGAAGCGTCATAAATTATTGTAACCTATTATTTGCCCGAATACTCAATCGAACATCCGCACGTTATCATATCAGCAAACATGAATTATTGCATATGAGCATGTTAAGCATTACAAGCAAGGACATACGCGTTACTACACACCTGTGCATTTACAAACACACAAACGCGGACAATTTATTTGATTTTGTGATTTATGGACAGGACAAGCTTAATGCAATAATCCAAAGCCTAGTGTTAACTTTTCCACTTCACGTAATTAAATCGAAGAAATTATTAACCGTTTGTAGCTTTCGTTCACATTGAATTTTCCCGTCGTCGTCGCATCACTTTCCTAATAAAATACTCAATAAAATAACAAAATGTGTTCCAACATTAAAAGGCGTAATATTTGAAATTTAGATTTATTTTCCGATAAATGTTCCGTTAGCACAACCGAACCAATTTTAGGCAGCTGATAAGCTAAAAGCAATGGCTGGGTTTTAGCCATCAAATCTTATTCGCCTTTCAAACATAACCAACATGTTTGAAAAGCTTCCTTCGAACCTTCGAACCCTCGAACAGGGCAAAGGTAAGGTAAATTTTACTCTTAGAAATAGAATTTTATTCTCAACAGTATTTATTTTTTAAACCAATACGCATACAATAATACACTGATGTTAAGGGATATTTTCTCTTTTAATAAACTGATTGCTGTTCCAGCTCGTGGGAAAATGTTAAGTTCTCTCTCTTATACAATGCATTTACTTACCATATAACTTGATATATTTAAGGTTTCCTTAAACTTTTATTCATTTGAAATTTGGTTTCTAAACTCTATATTGCTCCCCTATTCCTTATGAGAACAAATAAAGTCTTGAAGAACCAAACAGGCGTCTGTTGAAAATTTGGCCATCTAGTCCAGTTAGAAATTATTTATTATATAAACGTATAGAAATATTCTACTAAGACTAAAGTCTCTCAAGCCAAAATGAGGAGAGGAAAACAAATTCAATCGCCCATCAGCATAATTTTTTCAATTTTTTTCATTCATTCGTGTTTAGAAGCCATTCAATATAAATCATACCTCATCATATACTATCGTTTAAGAGAAATTTACAAAGTTACTGTTAATAACATGAAAGAGAGAAAATGAGAGAGGAAGTTCCTTTTTCCCGCAAAATTCCTTCTGTTCTTCCATATCACGTATGTGGACAAACTTTAATATTTAAATATTTATGTAGGTCAGTACATTCACGTTCAAACTTTTCAAACTTTACAAGGGTAGGAGTTAAATATACAAGCAGATCTTTTTTTCGAGCATGGTCAATGTTTATAACATTTATAACATTGTCAACTGAACTGTGTGGTCGTTTATGGAGTTAAGTAATTGAGTTTTCGGGACCACACACACGTGAATATATATTAAACTGAAAATATAGAAAAAACTCTGAATATGAAATTTTGTATGTGAATGCAAATAAACATGTTAATGACTTTATCAATTTTTTTAACAACTGCTTTTGTTTTTTTCGCTCGCTTAAGACAGACAGTGTGCTTTAGCAACCTTTTTTTGATTTTCAAGACAAACCCGGATAATTTAAAACGAAATTTCAAGAAAACTTTAAATCGGACATCTTCTACCTGTGCACCTTGTAATGAGCAACGATCTTTTATAGCACTTTTTAGTTGTTTCGAGCAATAAGGGCACATGAGCATCAATACTAAGTTACACGTGAAATAACTCCATCTTTTAATTTATGTTTTCTTTTTTTTTATTCATAGAAATGAACAAGAGCAAAGCCGGTAAAACCATATTTCAGAAAGGAAACTACTTTAGAAAATGACAAGAAAAACGATTTACACACAATATGAAAAGAATTCAAACCAAAGATTGTTTGCACAGATATAAAACAACTGCGTATGAAAAGAAAAGCAAGTAAACACACTATAATCGGCCACGATAATAACTGAAGAAATAACAATCAATAAGTTGACGTCCAAAAAGAAACTCCCAGTTTTTAGGAACATGTAATTTTCATATGTCAACTATAGAAAACAAAAGACTCAAGAAACTCTTTTGCTCTCTTCATTACGGCTATTAATCGACCTTTAGCACGACGTCATTCTGCCTACAGCCTGTTAGCATGTAGGATTGGACCCTAGTTAAAAATGAAATTTGAAAGCAAGATGGAAATGCAGTCGTCAAAAAGGCATTCAATTTTGAAAGGATGTTTGTAAACTTGTTTGAAAAGATTATAATTAACCTGTTTACTGAAATCTTATTTCCTTCTTCTCGAAGCCGCCCGATTTGATGCGATGTAACTCGATTGTATTTTTCCACCAGCAGATTTCTACTTGTCTGCTTCTGCTTGCGTAATAATAAACTTAACTAAATCGAAAGTGTGTCGAGAGGAAATGCTAAAATTTCTTAAACGTCCAGTGTCTCGTCTCTTTCATCCTTTCCTTCCTATGGGAGATGTCAGTTTCTTAGTCTTTTATAATTATTTTCTTAACTTTTGATCATTGATTTTTATGCAAATTCTTGGCTTACAAAGAAAGTACGCCGATCAACGTTGGTCAATTCCATCTCGGGCTTTTCCCCTATCCTTGCTTCAAGCAAGATCTTCTCCGATAGATCTGTTCATTTTTTGGGCAATTATTTAAGCGATCTCTCTTAGCCCTTTGCTGTCCCTTTCTTTTTGGCTATAGGAGCCTTGTGGCTTTTAAAATTATTTTGGTCTTTGCCTTAATGAATCTATTCGCTCTTGAATTTTCAGCGGACGTTTTTCTCTCCATAAACCAAAAGGAATATTAGCACTAAGAAACACCCAATTGACAACCGAGCCGCAATTACTCTGCAATTGTATGAAGTTTTCATTAACACATTTCGCACTTCGCCATCTTCACTCGATGATAAATTATTTTGGTTTCAACATCAGCTTAATTGCCTGTTTTACTTGACATGTTTCTTTCTGCGTTCATCCAAATGCGTTTACTTTATCTACTTCACCTTATCCAGGTTGCATTTTCTCTTTACCTATACGATTTCGTGCACTGTAAACAGAATCCTTTTATGATATTTCAAATGGTCGAGTTTCGACTCAGCAAAATCGAAAGGATGTCGAAGGAACAAGAAATGTAAAGGTCCTTTCATCTGCTATTTATTTCATTGGGCAATAATTTTATAGGTTTTCTTCCATTTATGTCCAAACAATCTGATTGAGTGAAGCGAATACCATCAATTCACGTGAGGAGCGAACAACTGATTGCCTGACTGTCCATATGCAAACCCCAATTTTCTTTTCTATTATCGCGCTGTTTATGTTCTGAGAGAGATTTAAAGATGCAGTGTTCAAAAGGATAACCGCAGCGTCGATTCCGTTCAAGCTTGTGCCACTGCGCGAAAGAAACAGAGTTCATGCTCCCAGTTCTTGGTCCTAACTTAAAAACGCGGGCAGCATCCTTTCAACCTCAAGCTTTTCGAAGTAGCAAGTCCATTATCATACCCAAAAGGGTAAGCGTTTCGTTGATAAAACATTAAACACATGCCAAATGGCATTTGAACTGGCTTTGCTTAACATTCGTTAAATGTAGAGAAATTAAGATAAATTTTATTGGAAAATTTTCCTTAGTTTCATACGCATTTATTAAAGTCTTAGTATAAGCCATAAAAGCGTTTATTAACGACCACCAAAAACACCGGAAGCCCAACGAAAGCCAACGATAATCCTATTTTTTTAATTTCAGGTTTGAATCGAAAGAAATAATTCTTTGCCAGGAGAGAAAAAACATGATTTCCTTTGTGTTGCTTTACTTGTTATAAGTTTTCTCCCATTGACAAAAATTTTATGGGTTTCTTTTTTGGTTTTTTTCGGGTTTTGAAGTTGTTCATGGAATAATTTAAGAAATTTTTAAGCCTTTTCCTTTTTCACATCTGCTTCACATTTCGTGAGCAGTGAAATAAGGCATATCTGATGCGAAGCTACGTCCACAAATGATCACCTTTGGCGGTGAAAAAATATGCTATTTCAACAATAATGTGCTCGACTAAAGCGACTTAAATAGTTGCAATTGTAGAGTCCTTGTCATTTTATTTAATGTTCTCAATGCCCACTAAGGTGAAGAGTTTGCATTGTTACCTCAACACCGGTGTCTGTCAGCTTTCACTTTATTGCTTTTATAAATGTCTTTGCTCCCATACCTATTGCATAACATGCCATGCAATAGATATCTCGTTCTGCATATACGGTCATTATTCGGATCTTCCTGGGCTTGACGTTTATATGTTTTCGTTTGTGTGCCTCTCTGGCTATCGATGTGCATATGGTGTGCAGCACATAGATAGATGGCTTGGTTTTGTTCTTACAATGCTGTTGATTATTTTCTGTAGCTTTTTGTTACATTGCGGACATGTTTGCTTACGTTTCCTATGAAAGTTTTTAAATCTTTTCAACAGTTCCGTTGCCATAAAATGCTCCCTAGTATGCTATCCGACAAACTTAAGTGCAAGAATTCTGTGAAATGAACGGGAAATGTACCTGAATATAAATTCTGACTGACTCTCATTACGTATATGGGCTAAAAAACGCTATACCAATAACCGAATTCATGTGAAATTTTTCCTATTTTTTACATTCTACACTGTTACGACAATTAATATTCAGGCTTTCATGAGGTAAGTCATGTAGCATTTGGTTGTCATAGAGGCATTGCATTGCAAAATTTAATTGTCATTTAAAGCCAAACTGCATTAATTACAAACTCCGCTCTCTAGAAGAGCGTTCAGCATAACAAGATGTCTAACTTCAAATTATAACTTACAAAATCGTACTAACTAAACTGAAGACAAACCTCCACCACTTAATCGTATTCCTATCATTTGAGATATAACATGTGTGAAGGTGCCAAATGAAGAGATTGCTCTTAATTAAATATTGATGAACTCAGAATGAGGTCAGAAAATGTGCCAATTGTGTACAATCTAGCGAATTGCATTAAATTAAAAACAACACATATGTACACTAGAGGAAAATATCCGTAGTGGTTTTTATATACCTACAGTTAAATAATATAAAGAGCAATGCAAAAACACAAACAAAAAATAGCCATTAACCGGTAGAATAAATATTTCTTGTAAAACAAAAATTAACATAAAAACTCAATATTTGCTGGTTTTAAGCAAATAATTCAAGTGCACAAATAAGCCGCAATTTTTTTCACTTTTTCATTACTAGAGAAAGAACGCAACCTAGTTTTCTCTTTTTTTATTTTAAGCAATCCGAACTGGCCATATAGTAGTGCGTAAATGTACCCTAAATGTAGCAAATCGCCCTTGAAACCTATAGGTATTCTGTTTGTTGAATTTTCAACAAATTAAAATTTTCAAATTTCGTTTGTTGAGCTCGGTTCGCGTACACCTGACTTACTGACGTCACAAAAATATTCGCAAATCTTCTATACCTTAAAATTAAAGAGTACATGACTCTATCTGAATCTGATCTAAGTTGGTACTGTAGGAGAAGTTAACCAATCAGCCGTCTATGTTATTTACAGCTTTTCGTCAAGCAAGCAAGAGAAGTAAAGAAGAACAACAAGAAAAGTAATCGTTGAAATAATATTTATTGAACACCTGCACTCATATTCGCGGCATACAACAACAAGTATGCGCGCCGCCATACTTATATTTACTCGGCCATACTTGTTGTTGTTGTATTAGCCATTGCAAAGCATTTTAAGAGTTGGAATCAGTTGTAGTTTTCTTATAAATGTTGGGTGTTATATAAATCGCGGGTTTTGCGTCGAACTGAAATAGAAATATGAAGTGAGTTCGACCATCTGTGCAATGTATAGGAAAAAACCGTGTGTTATGGGTCGAACTGAAATATTGAATGCTGATATCTCCACAACTCGGTCTGTAACATGTTGAAACCGGTGGCAACATGTCAAACCCGATGGCAGAATGCAAAGAACACGATTGAAATTAGCATTTAAGCTTATTATAAGTTGACCTTACCCGGAATAAAAGTATCTTTCGATTATTTCAAATTGTTATTAATTTTGAACCTAGCACTGCTTTTAACAGACCTTGACTCTTTGCACCATTTTTAACATAACTTAATTCTTTAGACTTAGTCTTTTGAAATATTTTGATTCTTTACATCGCTCTTAACATAACTTAATGCTTAGCATCGATTTTCACATACGTTAACT
This sequence comes from Glossina morsitans morsitans, assembly GCA_001077435.1. Lineage (NCBI taxonomy): Eukaryota > Metazoa > Arthropoda > Insecta > Diptera > Glossinidae > Glossina > Glossina morsitans. The sequence goes on along the minus strand of CCAG010011434.1, from coordinate 12,775 downwards.
TCGTTCATACATCCGTGCAGAGCTGTTGCTATCCAAAATTCGCGCCCCGAATCGAGCTTTCTTCTTCGCATTGAATCTATATTTCAAATCAAAAACTTTGTTTTACTTTACATTTCTCATTGAATGCATGCTTCGTCTTATTCTTATCTAAAGCTATATTTCTAACGCAATGTATCTACTCATAAAACTTCTGCTAAATTGTGGATTGAAAAAGCTTTTGACCAACAATAGCATTATACACCGCTTTTATGTTAAACGCGAAGCTGCAATCATATTGTATTCCCACCACAATTTCGAAATTGCTGGGATGCCTGCTGGGAAATGTTTGCAAAAGCTATAATAATGATGGAGAAGCTTTTCAATTTAAAGATATTGGTGAGAAAACATGAAAACTGTTTCCTTTTCCGCTTTATTTGTCTCTACTTTTTGATTTATTCCAAGCCTAAACCCCAATTAAAAAATTTAAATAAATAAATTTCAAGCTTAGCATTCTTTCACTTAAATACTTAATTATGTGTGAAGTGCAAAATATATGAAAATTTTTGTTCACTTTCTAGCCTATAAAAATTAAAATAACAATTATAGCAAAAATTTGTAGCAATTTGAGAAGAATTAACATTGGGTACAGACGGGCCAGTGTGTAACCGCAAGGATATGACACGAATTTTATAGCAAGTGAAAGCTTAATAAATATATAGTTTTGTAAAGTAGTCACAAACCATGTCGTGGAAAAAGTTCTGTAATTTTATGGGAAAGTTTACATTTGGGACAAAATGCAGAGATAAACCATTCAGCAAAATATCCCAGAAAAGTTATTTCTTTAGAATAACATGAAAACCATAGCTCCTATAAGTTTTCGGAGTGCTTTTTTCCTCTTTCTTTTCTGAACATTTCTTCGCTGTTAACCTTTACTTTAAAAGCACAGCTGAAAGGAGATGTGAATGTTACAGAATTTTTTGCAGAAGGTGTTATTTACAGATGGAATATTACGTTTACAACAAACCCAAACAATTTTTAAATCCACTTCTTTTATAACCTATGTAATTTTTATTGTAGTATATACATAAATAAAAACGAGTAAAAAGACTAATTGGGCACGTCCTCCTATAAAATACGTTGCACCACTTCGAGTAATACAGCCATTGAAATAACGACTTTTCAGAATAAGGGTTTATATGGGCAGTCATGCGATCAGAAAAATTTTCCCGCCGATCTAATTATAACCACAATCCCAAATTTCTTTGAAGAATTAAATTGTTTCAAACCAAAACAATACTAATTACTAAACTCAACTAAACCGACCTCCAACTATTTGCACTCAACCCACAATTGCAAAAACTCATATTAACGCTCTCGTCAGAGTTCGTAAGATTAAGATTCCACAAATCTCAAGTGCAGCAGAGTATTGAATATACGCGAGCAGATGGTCTTAGTTATCCGTCAGCCTTTAAATCCATTCTTTGTAAATTTATGCGCAAAATACATAGAGAGTAAGTAAGTAAACAACCAAAATATTCCAAAAATAAATTGTGGTTCTTAAGCCACCGATAATTCGAGCTTTTCTCTTGTCTAGACGTAAAACGTATTATAGAAGGTATTTTTTACTCTTGTCGTTGTTACTACATTCAATAAATTATTTTAATATTATTGTTTAAAATACAATCGCGAATATTAGTAAAATGCTTCAGTTCCAAGCAAATAATTGTTAGAGTCTTATAAAGAGTAAAACAATTAAGAGTGGCCTTAGAGTGAGTCTTTAATACTCACTACCTAAAGTCAATACTTTAAAATAACAAAACGCGTTGTTCAAACTTGACACGTCTGTTAGCCAAACATTTTACAGAGACTGTAAATTATAAGCGGATGCAGCTTAAAATAAATATCGGCAATGAATTGTAAATTCCACTTATTGAACTATTATGGACAGATTACGCCAATTGTTTAACATGGCTTTCGCCCGTCAACCGGGAGAAGACATATCCAGTTTCAATTTTCCAAACGTCAGCTTTCCAACAACAAGCGAGCAAGTAGGTTTGGATCGACTCAGAACATTTCTTAATCAACTTTTCTGATTTCTTAATCATCTCTAGTAATCCAAAACATATTTAGGGCCATTACAAACCAAATTGGGAGAGGCACTTACCTTTTTCAACTGCCGTGGAAATGGTCGGAGCAATCGAAATAGAAAGTTAGTTTTACCTTCTACGTTTTTAATATGGATTAATTCGAAAATAAGCACAGGTGTAAAAGATATCGGAAATAAGTCTTAAACAAAAACAAGAAAGAGAAAAAATTATATTCGGCCATGGCCGAATCTTATACACCTCCTACTATTCGTTTCATTATGCCGTGCCCGCATATTTTCATTCTTAGGGTAACAAATCCCTACTATACAACGGCTCTTTCCATTGCACAAACACTCAGCGGACATGCCTAGATTGGTCCAGAATTTGACTTTGATCAAGACAACACATGCTTTATAGGGCCTCTAAAGCTCCCTTCTTGGTTATGAGCAAAAGAATGTGCCGCTATCCTTCGATGAAGAGTATAAAAGGAATCTCTAAAAAGTTTCAACGTACAGCAAAAGTCTGGAAATAGCTATGTTATTACACTCGGATGTAGCATCTTTTGTATATGCCTCGGAAGTGTATTGAAATTTGACGACGCTCTACGAATTATACTGATCTTACAACAAACCTTATATTAACTTGAGTTTCCTCAGTTAAGTCCTTTAAATGTCCGGTTTTTTAATTTGCTATCGCTAAGAATTTCCATTTTACGTATAAAATATTTGCGGCTTCTTCCCAAATTCAAGGAGACTTTTGTCTGCTTGTGTGCTTCATAAGCGTATGAATGTTTTTTTCAGTTCCTTGATACGCCCTGTGTGCCGAATATTAAAAAAGCCAAGAAAATATATCCGATCACACACATGCGACCATGTGAAAGCATAAAATAAGTCGTTTATACGCAATTGGCTCTGAGTTACACGCAAATGCGTTTCTTCCTCACTGGTGTACAATCAATCCAAATGCACTTGCAAGGACGTTAACATGGACATATATGAACGGTATTCCAGATATAATCACGAGCTTCAATGTAAATGCATTTTAAGCCCGCTCTTATGGAAAGCACTCTTTGCATTGCTGATAACAAACCAGCATTTGCACTCTGTGCTTGTGTTTGTGCGGATTAAGGAAACGAAAGGACTTCACAAATACAAATAACTTATCATTTATTTATTTTTTTTGACGTTAAAACGAAATCAATTATTTTATTCACAGGTCAGGTCACAATAACGCAACAACATACTTAAGCCGTAAGATGAAGGTCACAGAAAGACTCAAACGCTAGAAGTGTAGCTGGTGTCTAGAACATAAACTATTCGCATCGATTTTCGCAGAATGCAGTTTTTTTAAATATGGTTTTCCGTCCCACATAGTTAGCCGCGAAAAGTATTAAATCTCTTCAGAAAATCGCGGTGTTGGCCATGGCTAGTCTCGAGTTTCATTCTATAGAATACAAGAGGGAGACTTTCATTGTAAAGAAGAGAAAGGCGACATGTGTGTTGAAGTTCTCAGTGTGCAGATGCTATGCATTCCCAAGTGGAAGACTCGAGAGCTGCCTCTGCTAAATTTCAGGTGAGTAAATTTTCCATTTACACAGCGCAAGAAACAAAACTACATATAATGTTGCTCTACGCTCTCAAGACTACGCTGTTTTGCCATGTGTCTGCCTAGTCCACGTTTACCTTTTGATAGCTGGAAAAATTAAAGTAAACAGATCTATTGATATCCTTGCGAACAATTATCCCCTTTTAATACGCTTGAATGCACTTCAAGGGGAAGGTAGGTGTCCCGTGATGCCCCATCGAAAACTCGATTTGTGTAGAATACTTTTTCATCTTTGAAAATGAAAACACTTTCATAACTTTTTCAATATTGTGGAATGAACGATTATTTTAAGCTAAGTCTACCAATATTCTCGAACTGGTCAGGGGAAGAGTCAGTATTCCGCGTAAATGGATAGCACTATCGGACCAATTGTTTCTTGGTTTTCGCAGTTAATGAGTAACGCAAACAAAATGGACGCATAATTCCGGAAGCCGCAATGACAATGTTCATTAACGGCATAAATGTTGCCTCAGTATAGATAGAATACCACTTGAAATTTTCTTTTGTGTTAAAAATGTACGAGTAACAGATTTAGACGAAACGGGAGTAGTTGTTTAACATTTCTTGTGTTTCCCTTTCTTTGAAAGGTCTTAAGTGCGACGCAATGACAGATGGAATTCTTATAATAATTAGCGCTTTCGAGTTTGCAGAAAAGTCAATAACTTCGATGATGTTTGTATTTATTTTGCCAACCGCATCTCTTATTCCGTCAGTTGATTGAACGGGTGGAAATATTTCCACAATGGTGCATCATAAGGTGGAATCAAAATGAGATTGACCCCATGAACTTGTGTATGCACGGGCACCGGATGTATTTGACTAGGTATTGTGGATGTTTCTTAATTAATGACTTGTATAAGAAAACGAAGTAACTTTTTGAAATCATGCATTATGCTCTAGCATTAAAATGCAATAAATACAGAATTGACTAACAATCGGCTTTTTTCCATTTTTTAATTTACCGTCACAGGCTGACATTAGTTTGCTTTTATATTTTCTTAGACGTGTGTTTGTATTTGCCTGCTCACTGCATCCAAAACAGACGAGAATACGTGTACGTATAAGCAAAAGCAAAGGGAGGGGAAAACCAATAGATTAATACACTTTGATAGGCGTACGTCAAACGAATTAATTGAAAGAAAACAATTTTCTAGCGAAACGAAATAATAATAAAATCAAGAGGAAACTCATTAGCCTTATGAGTTTCTCAAGCCAACAAGCCTTGTGTCTGTAAGTCCGATCGACAAAAGGATCGTTCATTATGCGATTTAGTTTATGCGATCTTCCTTTTATGCGTTTTTGTATTTAAGCGTCTTTTAATTCCGCAACATTTTCATCCTCAAAACATATATAAAAATTGATTTCTATCGAAGAAGAACAATTCTTTAACTTCCAAGTGCATCCTTGGATCAGATTACGATTTTATTGTCAAGGCTAAATTTTTTACGTATGCAAAAAAATGGAGTCATTCATCCACTGCGTGAAATATGGGAAATTTTACAAACACGAAGATTAAGCTGATAGTGAAGTTAAAATTCTGATGTTCCGCAATCCCGAGATAAAAACATCGCACGCTACAATTGATGTCAATATAAGCTGAACGACAAGTGCACCTGTAGCTTTTCGCGACTAGTTGCACTTACTGCATTTCCGTTTTCGTGCAACTACTTGGAAGTGAACGCTCGCATCGAATCGAAAAGTTACCAAAACGGATGCCCCGGTCTCCAACTGGTAAGCAAAAGAAAGATCTGGTGATTTTCCACGACTATCATGCTGAATGATGTCACTTATGAGGCAATCCACTAATCGTCTATAAGGCAGACAAGGAGTACACAAGTGAATGGGCGAAATTCAATTTCGGATCAGCCACCTCTGGAACTCAAGTGTATTGGAATGTTAGCCAAAAAAAAAAGACGGCCAGTGTGTTCTCGAGTAAACATGGATATCGTGGAGGTGAAAATGTTACAGACATAACTGGCCAGAGCCGGCTTTGAATAGAGGAAGACTTTTATAAAAAAAATTTGAAAAAATAAACGAAATATTTTGTTCGCCTGCACACGCAACATTCAGCTTTAATAAGCAGACGTCGATACAAGCGCATTTATTAAGTAAAACTATATACTGGGTGGTGGCAGCTTCTCTTCATAAGCATGAACGTAAAATGAAATCAATTAATGCACGCACTATAAGCCAGCGGAAATCAAATTAAATTGAGTGTAATGCGATTAAACTAAAGCACTGTTCAAATTCTTTGCGAACTGACGCAGTACAACGATCGACCATGAAAATATTACTACCTTTTGTTCTCTGAAAACATTGAAAGAAGATTTCGAATTATCGATAATGCTCAAGTATTTATTCATTCATTTTTTATTTATTTAATTGCAACGAAAATTGCGGTTTAAAATCGAAAACTAGAACACAAAGGATAGAGAGAAAGGACTTGAACTGATTATCGTTTACAAGGACCAGAACGGACAATTTTGTTTATTTTCAAAAAAAAGAAACATTCTTAAGTCGGATAAATGAAAGAAAATGGTCTATTCAAAGTATGCTCCGTCGCATCTTTAGAGCAATTTGTGGACGAAACGACTTTAAAACTCTTGACCGTTTACCGCAAATCAATTATCGAAGCATTTTGTCCTCAGCTTCTTATGAACACAGGGGCTGCTTAACAAGTGCGTACCGTATACTTAGGCTGTTCTTCCGCCGCCTGATAGACGATCAACCAATAAAAGATTTTGATATAAAATAATCTTGAATTTATTCAATGAATCCCTTTATAAGTTTAAGGCCTGTAGTTAAGCCTAATCAGTTGAAAATGACTGGAAAGCCGACACAAAAGTCTGGGTCAGTTTAGTGTAATAGATTCGGAGAATCCGTCGCTCCGCGAGGCAAATTGAATAAGCCAGACGTTACAGCCGAAATATGTCTTCGCTTTTCGAGCAGCAGTACGTTAAGTAAGTCGATAATTAAGAAGAAGAGATCAGATGACGTAATTTGAATTACGTTGAATTAAAAGTAAACAGTTTCGACAGGACTATGTTAACATAATATTCGCATAAAGAATTACCAAACAATCCCTGTTAGGGGTACAGCATTCATTTCATGGGCACGAGCCAAACGTTCAATAAAATCTACCAGAACAAAGTATCGGCAAATGAAACAACATCATGACATTTAAAACCTTTCCACACGTTCAAAACATTTAGAAGATAGCGATTTAACGTCATCGGTACACATGAGTATGTTTATAATACTAGACTAGGTACTAGGAGTAGATAAGATAACTGGAAAAATGGACGGTGTGCCCTTCTTGCGGTGCTAGGGAACCCCATCGGCGCTCAATTTGTTCGCTAGTACATTCTAGTTGCCGTCCATTTCACTGAGTAAGGTACAAATCTTTTTGAGTTTAGTTTCAGAACTAATGTACCATGACAAGTATTAGCAAACGCACTTTTATGGAGAGAGCTTGAAGGCTTGTTGTCGACATTTGATTAACCCGTGCGTGGTTCATCTTAGTAATTCTTACGGTTGAAACAAATGGACCTGGGAGCGATGCGTTATCATAACGCCTCAAGAGGACATCGATGCCGCATGCCTTGTGAGCCACACTTCGAATACTATGAAGAAATCAAGGTAACGACTTTTTAGAATGAGATTTTATGTGGTGATTGTTTGAAAATGGCATTTTCAATATACAGACAAAGACAGACAGACGGACAGACAAGCCTATAGACTAAAAGAGTTGAAACTTGCCCCATAGGCTCTCGCCCCATAAATACAAACCTAGTTTGAAAATGAAAGCAATTGGCTTGCAAGTTCACTTATACCAGTTAACTACAGTTTTTTATTGACAACTTGACAATTGGAAACGTAATCGGAGGAAAATTCATTTCAAAGTTCATTTCCATGTCAGGTTGCATGCAAGAATTTTTAATCTTTTTACTCGATTTGAAATTGATATTGTAATTTTTGTGACCAAAAAGGTGTTTATCACCCGCAGACACCGAGACGGGCGGACGGGTGAACATGCCGAAATCGATTCAAAACTTGGTAGTGGTTAGTAACGTAGAGTCTCTGTGAAGGTTTCTTCGGGATGTTGCAAACGTTTTGATGAAATGGATATATCTACAATCTCGCTGTGGAAGATGTGGAAAAAGGGTTTTGTGATTAACGAAGTGATATATGGTTGTTGACCGAACTCAATAAATTAAAATTTGAAATTGACATCATCCACCCCGTTCCCCAAGTTCCAGCCGGCTTCCCTTTTTGTCATAATAGCAAATATGAAGGCGGCGAGTATTTCCCTTCTTTTAAATCGACAAAATTCACAATTAATTTATGTATTTTTTGTATGCATTACATACTACTCCTACGTGCTACTTTAGATGTGCTATTTAAGAATGGATAGACGTCTATAAACACACAAATGCACAGTTATTGACACACATTTAGCTACAGCATCCACTTACCCAATTTTTCGCCGCACAGCACATTAACCCACAATTGTGTGAATATCAGGATAAATGTTACGTAGAATAACTTGCGCGGCTTCAGAACTTCAAACGAAACCATTTTCATGTTTTTATATGTTATTGCGAGAGTTTCTTCTCCACTCATTCATATAAAGCGTAGAATTTATTTTTATTGTACATGTATTTTTTCTTATTCTGCTTTTTGTGATCCTCTTGTTGTTGGGCTTATTGTTGCTTAGGCAGTGTGCTTCTCCCATTGAAATTGTTGATTTTCCATAGGCAACAACGACCACATCATGAATTTAATTAATGCGCTTAATTTCATTTTTAACTCATTCATTTGAAACTAATCTCTTTATCATATCTGTCATTGGAAAACAAAGGGACTCTAAATTTTTCATTCATAAGCACCTTTCCAGAAATATTAACAAGTTGCCTTCACTCACGGAACACCCCTCTTGCGAATGTATGTAGTGTAAAATGGATGCGTACACTTCACAGTACAGTTAAACAGTGCATATTTTTTTTCTTTATAATCTGTACAAATCTCTGCTGAACTAGTTGATAAAGACACGGGCAATGATGAAGTGATTTAACTTCAAGTCAAAACGTTCGATATCCATCGTACAAGTCCAGCAAAGGAAATTGCTCAAGTTATTATTAATTAAATAAATTTTAATTGATTGTTTTAAAGTCACAACCAAAGCATTTCGTTTGCACAGGAAGCACAAGTATGTTCTTAATCGAATATTCATTACAACTTAATTAGTGAGACCAATTTTGGGAAGTCATTTCGTATCACTTACGGCCAATAAAAGAGTGACATGAGACAAATTCCAATGCAGTACGGGATTAAATATTTAACTTTATGGCTCATGGATCGAAAGGACCCGCAAAGTATTACGGCGACTGAGAACCTCAATTGCCGAAACTAGTAAAAGTTGAATTAAAACCCAGGTTAAATTTAAACACCTACACTGCTACTTGCATTACTAGCATCCCTACTACCCTAAAAAGTTCTAAAAAAGCAAAAATATCACTTTTCTTCACTTTCCAGAGCTTATTAAGCCAATGAAAAACACACTCGCGTTAGGTGAGCTTCTGCCTAGTGTCGAAACTTACTCTTACTTATGTGGCAATAAATCGAGACAAGGGAGAAAAACGGACGATATTATTACCACTTATCAGGAGAAATCAAGAGCAAACCTTAGAAAGCCAAAGGCAGCTTGTGTTTAGGTGAGAAATATATTTTAGAAAATATGGCTTAATTGCTTTCCACATAACAGCGTCACATTTATGCATTGGGGACGCTTCAACTAGGCTGCGGTCACTTGCTATCTCTTCCTCTTTTCCCGATACTTTCTATAAGGGACAAAAAAAGTAAAAACACTATAAGACGGCACGGCCCACCGTTAAATACCTTACACCACATCAAACATATTCATGTAAAAACTTTCCAAATTAACGCATCATACGGAATCGGTTCGAAAAGTGACGCGATCAGAATCAGTATCCAATAGCGCTCGCCCTTGGACCAAAGGATGTCGGTGTACCAAATTTTTTGAAAATATCTCAAATATTGTTGCTTTGGGTTAAACAGGGGAAAGAAAACAAGATAGGCGAGCGTAAAGTCGGATAAACAAGCTGGGAAAATTGTTCTGAATCGACCGGCATAATAAAAGGTAGTTTTATATAAAGTACTTCTGGGCGTTGCATACATTTGCGCAAACTTAATACACCGCAAGTGTTGTAGCTTATAAAAGTAACATATAGATCCACGATAAAAGGAATATTGTAATCTCCGAATTTTTTTATGTCTTTCTGTCACGCAAAGATGCTCTATTAACAATAGTTTTCCTCCGTTGTCTTCGACGGTTAACTATAAAAATCATTTTCGACTGTTTCTACTGTAACTCCGGGATAGCAGCTTACGAAAGGTTTAGAATTTTTTTAGGTGTGCCTTCTATCCTTTCACAAGTAGTCATTCTTCTTTGTTTCATTGCATCTCGTATATCATTTGCACATAAATGAGAATGTGTAAGTGTGTGCATCTCGATCAGAAACAGTTGAAATGAACATAGATCTACACTTGATTTTAAAATAAATAAACCATTGACCCTCATCTGGAGCAGTGCGCTGAAACGCTTTAATTCAGGCCTTTCTACAGCTTATAGATTAATACCGGAATTTGTTTTCTTCTTTCTGTTCACCTTACCCAGGCACCTTCGAATAAAGTCGCTGCCTCTAGATTTCAATGTCTTCATCAATATGTCATCTCTGTTTACCTGCTATCTTCTGTTAACATCGTCCTTTTTTCGTCTCCCAAATTATGAAAAAAGTGCTTAAACTGCTTAGTTGTTTCGTCGTTGCCTTATTTTTGACTGAAGCTAGACGAGCCTGATAGTTCTTGAACGACCCTTCGATTCATGTTAAATACTCACTCGTTGGCGGTTGGTTGCCTTCAAAAAAATGCCATCTCTTGTTTCTACATTTTATTATTCTTATTATTGTTATCCTTCATTAACGCGCTTCAAAAATTATTTAATTTAATAATTAAAGAGAAAGCCAATTTATCACTGTATATATTTATAAAAATGATTCTTCATTCGCTTCACGTTCTAAAAAGTAATAGCTATAGAATATAAGCGATGGGTTTAGATGATTTTGCAAACACGTATAGCGAATCTCCGATCTATTATTACTTTATTCCGGATTAGATGTATTTCCAAGCGCATAGAATTCGCAAACTTTCAACTATCCATTTCAATTTCTGCGACCATGGACGTTCCAGCATTAGGCGATAAATCAACAAGCAGACGAAAGGAACGACGCAAATAATTAAAAGTTTAACAAAGAAGGACGGACTTATTTTCACATTTGATCTTTCACTTTCGTCCAAAGTGAGTCCAAAAATCATATACAATAAATCCGACCTATAGACACGCTCACAGCTTGCAATGCGGCAAACTGCAATCAATTTTTCGTTTTCAAATTATTTTCTACCAGCTTTTATTAGCTTTCTTCCTTAAAATTTTTGCTTGATAAAAGCCTTAGATGAAAAGCGAAAGCCAATTGATTCGGGTCCAAAACTCGTACACAACTAACACAAAACGAAAACAAGGTGAGCTTCGTAAACGGATTAAGCCGACTATTAAATACTCCGCAATACTGAATTTAACACAATTCTTCACTTATTTCGGTTCTTGAAACTCCAAAGATTATACCTTCAAATCCTATGAAAACTCACTTTTCTTGACAATAAAACTGTATGCCAAGCAAATGGCTATTTTGTATGCATTCCCATCATAACGTACTAGCGACTAGACAGTGTTGCTTATAAACACTTACTTCGTGCCAAGCCACCTATACGACAAGAGATTCAGAAAATAATCCCATTACATCCATATTTTCCGCATTAAGTTAGTATGCCAAAGCACTATTTTCAATGCTTTTTGTGGAGAAACATTAAAAATGAAAAATTATTTTCTTAAAACACTCAATCAAAACATATGGGTCGCGATTTTAAAACTGCTCCGATCTTGTGATTAAATATGTGAGCTCATCAAATATTATCAAAACGTCCCGACAACTGCGATGTGCACATGCAAAAATTCATAGACGGACCTCAGACAGACAGGCGAAAACCATTCAGAAGGTAGTCTGTAAATGTGCGTTCGTTTACTGCTCCTATCTGGGGTTACAATGGTCTTATCGGTAAGAGAAGACTTTGAACAAATCAAGTAAATTAAAAAAGAAGAGCAAACCAATAAAATTTATTCCTTTTATACCTTAAGTCCCTTTTAACACTTGATACCTACTAACTGTATTAGCTTATCGTGTATCCCACGACCTATCAATTAAACCTATAAGCGTCCTTGCTTCGTCTATAACGATCACCAATGCACAACTGAAACCTAATAAGGATCGCCGTTTGGAGTTCATGTTCGTTTGTCCCTTGTCCGGAATTGGCGGTTTGGCGTCTTATGATCACAAAAAATTAATTTAAAAACTTCGCATTCTTAAAAGCAATCGCTCTCCTACAAAACTGAGCCAACCTGAGACGAGATTAGTTAAAAATTCTACTAAATTTTATTCATTACATAATGGTATAAATGCACCAATGGACCAACAGCTATGAAGTGGTGATCTTAGTGCTTTGAGTATCCAATGCGAATATATCTTCGCCTTACTGCTTTCGCATTTAATTTGTCTGGAAACCGTTAACTTGTTTCAAACTTAAATACCATTCGTTTCATTCACCAAGCTGAACGTATTGAGCTGAACTCTTCGCACACACAGAATCTCAGCTACTTCAGAAGCTTTAAATAACCCTTGATTTCCTTTTTCTGAGTAGGTCTCAAATTTCCACCTTGTCTGCTGTCGAATTCAAAGCGTTAAAAATTGCACAGCGAAATTGCGATTACTTTAAGAATTGCTGCAGCAGAATGAAGGATGGCGAGGTGGAGGTACGGAGAGACGGGAAGATGGAGGGATAGAGATAAGAATGGACAGAGGACCTTGCTTAAAAGAATAAAGTCTACGACATATTTCGGAGTATTCTGTCTTGCTGAAAGTTATTCCTGGCCACTAAAGCGGAAGAAAGTCTAATTTCTAATTAAACAAATC
>CCAG010011430.1:0-14208 GCA_001077435.1 Glossina morsitans morsitans | reverse complement strand
AGTACTAACATTTTCAAAAGCGTACTTATAGCCGTAAGAAAGATGAATTCTTTTCTTTATGGGCCAACTTCTCACCTAATGGAAATCGCAGCACCATTTTTCTGATACACGTGCCATTCAGTTCTATGGAAACAGGTTAGAAGTATTAGGAAATTGTAGTCACCAGAGAGACACACATTAGTTACATAACGCATATGCGAATTCGACGATGGACCTGTTCCGGAAGTTACACTGAAGTTTTGTTATCTAAACCGAATTATTGATAACTAATTCTTAGTGACTTTAAATTATTATTTATTCTTATTATTATTCATCTAAATAATTTTTTTATCATTAAATTTATTTTTATTTATTAAATTATTAAAATGAATTTAGAATAAATTCGCTTTGTTTTGATCCTGACTCGGTGGGGAAGTACACCTATACTTGTATGTTGACTGGATCCGTCTCTGCCCATTTTCGTATGGAAATTTGATGATGTGCTACAAAGTCACAATGCGTTTTCAGGCTTGCGTCCTCGCAGGGGTCACTTGCAACCGAAGGCCGTTTTTAAAGCTTTGTGATCGGTGTAAACTGTGTGAAGTCTACCTTCTCCTAAATGTTTACAATATTTAACATTTAAATAAGTCGCTGAAAGTTCACGATCGAACACGCTCTACTTAATATAGGTTTTTCCTACTACGTCGTTTCGTGTCTGCTGTAAAACTGCGCGAACCGCTACACATGAGGCATCCAATGTTAAGAAATGCTAGCGAACTTTTCTTTATTGCTCTCGAATGCTCTCAATTAAATTTTTCTGTTTATTAAGTTAGTGCGCACGCATATAACAAGTAGAAGGCCTTACGGTAGACTCAGCTTCAAAACCATAATTTGAATTGATCTTTGCCTGTCTGTCCGTCTGTCAATGTAAATTTGTGTTCAAACTACAGGTCGCAATTTTTGATGAAATTTGGAAAGAGAACTATACATGCATTCAGTTGGATAAATACTGGGGTATGCCTCGGTTGTGTGGTCTCCCTCCTATAGGTGTTATGTAGATTCAATTGAATCACTTCATAAGCAATTCCGCTTCTCCTATACAAGTGCTTCTGCCCCCTTCCATAATTATCAAAAATACTCACTCAGTCTGTTCCCTCGAAGATCTGATAAATAGACTACAAGAAGAATGGCATAAGATCCCGCTTCCTACGGAAGAAAACTAATACAAAATATGCCAAAACGGTTAAATGAGGAAATATTAAAATTAAGCAAAAAGGATAGCCCACCAAATATTAATTTTTAATAATATGCAGTTTTTTTTCTCATATCCTCCCTTGCATGAAAAAAACCCAATATTAATGACACTCTGTTTTCCGAGTTCTTAAAGTTCTTTAACTTGTTTGCTTACTGGAATAACGTTCCGCTTGTTTTTTTATTATATTTTAATATGTATTGACTAGCAGTACAAAATGCAACAAACAAACTTTTTGTATTTCGACAGTGGACTAAGCTGAATAAGCGTTTATTATCTGTGAAGCGGAATACGCCTTATCTCGCGTTGTATATATATATACGCACATACAAAGGTGGGCACAAAAATAAGCGTATGTTGTATTGTGTTGGTGTAGGGTATTCTTTTCCAATTTCCTCCTATTATATATTATGTTTATCATTTATGCGCAACATTTCCGTCTTCAAAAATGTTTTTAGTATCATGTCAAGTGTAAACAATCACTCAAAAGAGGTTCAGTTCAAAAGCCTCGCACAGCAAAATAGATATTTATTCAATTATTAAAATGAATTTGGAATAAGTTTGCTTTATTTTGATCTTTACGCACGGGGGGAGTACACATGCACTTACAAACATACAAATTTACAAAATATCTGTGGGCTTGCATGTTGACTGCACCCTTCTCCGCCCATATTATCTTACGGAACCTTCATGACGTGCTACAGGGTCATCATTCTTTTTCAGGCTTGCGCCCTCGCAGGGGTCACTTGCATCCCGATGGTAATTGATCTGTAACTTTCTTAGAGGGAAACAATCACAACTTTTCTTTCCTTTCATTTCCATGTCATTCCTCCGGTGCAATAATTTACTTAATATAGTTCGTAAGTAGGTAGCCTGCTACTTACGTAAGCTTACAAAGAAAAGAGAATTGTAGTGGACTTGAAACGAAATAAACAAATTAAAAATTTATAACCCCTTGCTTTCCTGCAGATTAGGTAAATGAATTCTTCAATACGAAGGTACCATGTGTCTTCTTCATATTTCGCGCATTCGCATTTTCTATATATTTTTCTTACAACTTCAGCATTAGTGTAGAGTGCATTTCAATGACAATCCGAGGATTATTGTCGGGAATATAATCCAAGGAGCGGAAGTGTGCACATTAGGTACAGGTGAAGACTTCTTTATGTGATTACATCACTTCCGCACTTTTCTATTTCTTGCGTGAGCATCAGTCAGCACACTGTGCAGCGTGGTTCCACCTCGCAATTATGGTAAAAGACAAAACCACGCGGCAAACCTGTTGTTACAACTTCATGAACATACAAAGCAAATCATCTTAGGTCCATCCAAAGATCAAATATTGAAAGGTTGCGTGGATGCAATCGTATTTCCCCAGCAAACCTTTAACACATGATAAGAAACTCAGCCAAGTAAATAAGAAAGTTATGATAAACATCCGATGCTACAGATACTTGAGCGAAGGCTTTTCTCGATTCGAAATTCTCTCTTACTTCAAACCTAAACCTACTGATGGACAACGCTCTGATCTGTAATCATCAGTCTGTGTCCTTCAAGAACAACTCGCAATTTTGTGTTCGTCGAGTACTCGTCCTTCGTTATCACACAATTCAAATGAAAAGTTCGTTTGTCACCCTTTTCTAGATAATTACTGTCACAACTAAGGTGTTCGTACTTACGTGCTCCTACAAATAAAACAACATTTGAATGGTTAATAAAAGTTTATTGTCCATAAATGTAAACGAATTAAACATTTCCTTAAATATTAATATTTTTAATTTTCTTTGAATGAGTGAAACCTTGAGGAGAGTAAGGAAACTAATGTTTGTTCTTTATAATGCTTTTCTTCCACTATTTAATTGAAATTAAAATCTCCGCTGAGAACTGCAGCTCCCCCGTAAAAGTGTTTAGTTTGTATGGAATCGACTGTTGTCCACTTATTGATAAGGATACTAAAGCGTTCCACACTTGTAGTCGGCTGTGAGCTAACTTCTTCTTCACCACCCAGTACATAAATGTCTGTTGCGGCTATCACGGCCGAGAAACCATACCTATAAGACAACATGTGAGGCATAGTTTCCCATTTATTCACTCGTATGTGGAGCCGTTTGCAGTCTCTGTCTCCAATGGCAAGCAATGTTCGATCATACGAGACGAGTTCATAATCACAAGATGATCCTGTCATCTTATTTAAATTAAACCACTTTCCATCTCTCGGGTCAAGGCGAAAAAGTGCATTATTGCCATTAGTTAATTCAGTCAGACTGTATATACTATTTTCCGCCTCTGTTGCCCGATTGAAACCTTCGGTTGCTCTAGGGATGGATTGACACAAACGCCATTTATTTGTTGCAGGATCATAGTTTTCTACTGTTGAATTACATCCACCAACAACGTAAATTAGATCGTTGTACGTGCAAATGCCAAAATCCTCCCGACCGTTATTCATTGGTGCTATGTAACTCCATCGCTTATTGACAGAATCATAATATTCAGCTGTATTCAAAACTCGGTTATTATATCCACCCACTGAATAAATAACACCTTTTAAGGAGACAGCAGAATTATATTCTCTACCCTCATTCATACTTGGGATAGAAACCAGTTTCTTTGTGGAAACATCGTAGACTTCGCATTCCTTTGGCCCCACTATGCAATCCCCCGTGCCGCCGACAAGAAACACGTGAAAGCTTTCGTTGCGATCTTTTTTTCCTGTTCCGTATTTTTCGTGTAGTTGAGTAACTTTCGTTAATTGATAAGTTAAGGCTTCAATTAAGAATTTATTGCATTTTTGATCTTCTTTTAGCAGGGGTTCAGCAACAATGTGGTTTGTCAACAATTCTGTGCTAACAAGAGGTAAACGTGTCTGACTCATGAGCTCCGCGAGATGAACTCTTCTCTTCTCTAGGTCGTGTTTGACCCAATTAATTGCGGCCTTATAAGCGCTGTCTTCAGGTTTGATTACGTGTTGCACGTTCATTATCAATTCCTTGATCTGAAAGCAATGTTTTAAGAAGTTACGAGTCAATCGGATGTGAAATTAAAGACAAAACAAACTTATGTCATGTTGCAAAAGTTCCATGTTATGTTTTATAAGATTTTTTTTTTTTTTTTTTTTTTTTTTTTTATCTACAGAATGCCAATTAAAAAGCAGAACACAGTTCAGGAATTCAAAAGTTCTTCTCAAATGTATCCCTTAGGACTCAAACGAGTTGTGCTCTAATGACGGGTTCAAGATTTTAATTTGAATTCCCATTATGTTGTTTCCCTATACAACAGGTATATAATGCAGTTTATCACACATTTTTTATTACATTTTATAATAAATTTTTGGCCTCACACTGGGTATCCCATGAAATGGTGTATATCCCCATTTTCGAATCCTACATAGTTTGCAAAGATATTATTTGGGGTTAAAGCTGTGTTCATGTTGGCCTTGCTTTACATTCACTCTAAAGTAGAACAACGGTTAGCCCATAAATCTAAGGGAATCTCCAAATACTCAGTAAGTTACCATAGTTGCAATCTTTTCTTCCGCGAACGTGCAATCGGTTGTCAGCTATCCAGTTAAGCTAAGTAATGAACGAGAAAAGTCCCTACTAGAAAACAAATTTCTTTACGTCAAAGAGCTTCAAGAGAGCTAGAGAGAAAGAAAAGAGAAAGTTTTGTGCAAGATTGCGATGGAATCCCTCGTTAAGGAAATTATTGCAACGCACAATGGATCTAATTATTGCATAATTCACATCGTCTAAAAGGTGAACTCATGTAAACTAATGAACTCAACAAACGCCTGGAGTCCTCAACAGTGGGGTAAAAATAGCATGAAACTGTCAAAGGACTCTCGTTGAGAAGGTACAAGTGTGCTACCTTGATGGACATATCCTCCGCTCTTAATTGGAAGCAGTAAGTAGCTCAACAGCGCAAGAGAACTCACGTGAAAAAAGGCGCTTTCGTCCCAAGCTACATATACTTAATAAAAGATTGTTTGTGTCAGAGAAAGGCTATGGTGGATGGACACAATAAGACACTAGGTAGCAATCACTTGATTGCGTTTATAATTTACTGTTATATAATAAGGAAAATATTTTTCCGGAAAAACGTAGAACAAGTCATTTGTCAACACCTTAAAGTCCCACACACAACTGCACACATTTTATATATGGAAAGAGAATCGACCTAACGGGGTTTGGAAGTAATCACAATACGATGGCAAAGTTATCAGAGAAACAAAGAAAGTGTTCAGACTTCTTGAATGCACTTTTGGATACAACTTGGAATGAAACTGAGGGGCTGGCCTAGCATATGATGAAAAACACAATTCCACGGCAAATTTAAAAACGCAGTCTCATGGTAAACCGCTTGAAAGAGAGATCAAGTGAATCTAATCACAAGTGTAGGTCCACAATCGGAAACACATTCATGACAAATTCCATTCTTCCTATGCTGTCCTTCCATCCATTCGAAGCACAATGAACTCTTTTTGCATAAATACCTTAATCACATTCCTATTTCGGGCATTAACCTCTACGACACGCTAATTTAACAATCCTCTCCAATGATTCAGTTTCCTAAACTTGATTTTTAATTTTCTATTCTTATCAACACGAAAAATATTAAAGCAAATTATTGCAAAGTAATTGAGTTTAGAGTAGGTCCACAGACCTATACATCATTACATGAACAGAACATTAAAGACCGACTTATTCTTTCACACAACAACACTAATTGTTCCCGTTTGCTGAACAACTTTTATGATTGAATTCTTTGAATACCTCTTCAAATGACAACAACAGTAGACCCTCTTCGGCAATTAGGTCATCGAAATTATCCAAAATATATTTATTGCTAACGTCCTGCAATTCTTTACAAGAATGCATATCTGAAAGAGAATAAAAACTTTTTAGTTGAACCAAATCTGCAAAAATTCCGTTATACTCTTACCAGCAAGTTTTCGCACTCGAAAACAATTGCTTCGGTTCAAGTTATTCTTGAGGAATTGGAAGCATTCCTCTTTCACCCAAACGATCTGAAATATGTCTGATGCAGACAGTACCGCTTCGACGTTTTCCTCCGTAAGTGTGACGATCCCGCTGTAGATGTAGTCAACCAGCGCCTTAACGGCAACTACGTCCACATCCTGCAACTTGACAGTCCCTTCCTTTCTCTCCTTCATATCAGCTAGAAAAGCAAATATCCAAACTTATTATTGAAGCCCTATTTGGCACTTTCCGAGAATCACTTACCTTCAAACATGGCGGCGAAATAATCAGAGGCAATCGCGAGTGCAAGTTTATGCACGTGAATGACTTCGCCGTCTACGACCAAAGAAAAATCAAAAAACTGTAGGACAGAGTGATGAAGTATTAGTTTAAACCAGTGGATGTTGGATAGTCTTCAGCTTACCTTCTGGTTTATACGCATTTTGGTCAACCCGTCGAGGTAGGTGTTCCCATAATCGGAGTTCTTGCATTTTCTCGCATAAATGCGTTCCACTTGATCTACAATTTTAGCGGCCATAGATAGATAAATACACAAAGGGGCTACAAAAATAAGAATTGTTTAGAATCGAAGTTGCTAACATGTTGTAAGCACTATTCCGTATGTCATGAGACGAATATATATGCCAAGGAGTAACTCTAGAAGACAATGGACGAATACAAGTCCGTTATGAATTATCACTATTCGCTACCATAACTGACACATACTTCGCGATACATTAGCATTGAACACAAAAACTACTCGTGTCCGTAGTGTGCACACTAAACGCTATACTATGTGCGACATTTAACCCACTAGATGATCAAAGAATTGTCTATGCCGTTCGCTTTTAGAAACCACATGTCCTCTTAAACTATGACGACATTTATTTAAACATAAAATCGCATCAAAGTTTTCTCGTACGTACCTCTTAAATTGATTTTGTTAATGAACGGCGATCTGAAATCAGTTCTCTTCAGTATCTTTTCTTTTAACATAAAAGTCGCGTTTCTTTGCTGTTAAAACAGAATGGATTGTTACCTGCATAATCAACGGAATACTGACAAAGTACATTGAAAATTGTTCTCTCCTCTCATCTTAGTGTTGCCATATTCTCAACCATCACCACTATCACCATACGAAAATAAGAAAACAAGGCGAACAGTGCGAGCAGGTAGGAAATATATAGATAAAGAGGTGTGACATAAGTAGTAGTGACATAAGTAGTATTTATAGTAGTAGTATATATAGTAGAGAAATTGATCCAGATTTATATCTTCTCTCTAACTTTTAACTTTAGAATTCAAGGGTTGTCGTTTCCCAAATATAGGAAAGCGAAGTGTGGGAGGAAATACACACGAACACCTATCGTCAGATCCACAAGAATACACAATTATATACTTTTCCGCTTTTATGTCACTTCGAGTGATTCATGGAGAATGGAGAAGAGCTAAATGAACACCATGATCAGTGCAAGTGGCGTGTGTATCTTATCACTAATCTATTTTGGATGGTGAATGAATAATCTTTTCAACTACGGGTTTCAAGTTTTCCATTTAATGTAAAGAACAAGACTTTCAGTTATATAATTTTCATTACAATCGTCCAGTTTCCTTAAAAAACCCTTTTCACGCTCTTAGTGTACATCACTCCATAGAGATTAACACAAAAATTCGTATCGCTCGTGATAAATTGTGTCACTAATGTCCTCGACATATGCTACAATACATAAAATTGAGATAAAGAAATCAACAAAATTCGTAAGAATTTAGAAAGGAGTTGAATTCCGAACCTTTATTCGCGTGACGCGGTGGCGAGTGGAAAGAAGTACCGAAAGATAAAGAAAAAAAGGAATAGTGGGGTGATGGCTGCAGCCCAATCGATAAGTCTTTACCGGCTCCTCCCTTCTCACTGTAGCTACGACCAAAATAAACACCATAGCAGTTGAGATTTGAGCCCGTGACCACTGTCTATATAGTCGAGGGTCTTACTTGCACACCTACTCATGCGGATAGCTTCACTGGCCTCGCTGTCGCAATATATATGATTTCCCCGATTCGAAACACAGTGCAAGTAACGTAAAGTAATGTAAATTTTGATTTTCTTATTAAAAAAAAACATATCGATTCACTAAATCAATAACTGATGTAAGGATTTATTGTTATTTTCGTCGTGTAAACGTTATTATAGTGGGGCATCTTTCCATTAGTCTTTTATCCGTAGATTTCTATTTTGCTTCCACCCTCTTTTATAATAACCTTTTCTGCTCTTCGTATTGACGGCATTTTGTTTTTATCAATAAAGTACAACTTTTGCATCATTCCGGATAAATTATAGACAACCGCCGTCTTTTACTTATGCATCCCTTCAGATTTGAGAGATAATTTCTGCAACTGTTGTGCATACATTTTGTTAAATTCTGTCACTCTATCGAACTTTTATAAAGCAAAAGCATCTATAATTCTGTGCTTGTGATACCGTCCTCTGCTATGCCATGTTAAGCGAAGCATCCTTGCATGTGCCTATTGATTACAAACACAGAATCTAGCTATGGCGAGGATCCTTCATAAGGGGTATTCCGCTGACTCTCACTGTACGTTGTAGATATAACTTCTGACGAAGTTTATATTTTCAATATTATAATATTTAAATGAGCTACCAATTACATTTGGTTGTTAAAAGAGTGCAGTTGGGCAAAGCCGACCTTTAGATACCCTACACCACTTCGCATAATATAGCTATTCGCTCGTTTTAGTAATAAGATATCACAAATTACACACTATTTTCATGCAAAGGCATACTTGTCTATGGCAGCATGCCCAAAACATCACACGGCGTGATCTCAATTTAGCATAAATTCCTTATATATGAAAACGTCTAAAAAATAGATCTATTTGATCCAATCCACCCACTGCTCATTTTTTTGCTAAATTGCGAGTATGAACCAATTTTTCCCTTCATTTCCTTTCTCTGAAGTGCTTATTATTCATGAGAAATCTTATATGGGGTGCGATCCAAGAAATAAACCCATTTGGTTCAAATTCGGTTCACTTAAGGTTTATGTTACATTACTATCATAAACAAATATTCTTCAAAGACGATTAACAATCAAGTCATCCTTTTTGGCATGTAAGGATGTACACCCTGAGAATCCTAATATGTGGGGGTATCCTGAAAATAGAGCCACGTGGCCCAAATTGCATAAGGTTGATGCACTCGTCAATTTATTTCTATGAACCTTGAAATATTTAAATATTAGATATTTTTTGCCATATAAAAATTTAGTTTCCGGACGAACGGTTATATGAAACGGCTTTCAAAATATTGCCAGAGTCAAACCATTTTTTTCATACCAATGTAAAATATGGAAATATTATTAAACAGCGAATTTTTGTTCGAAAAATTTCCCAAATTGAAAAAGTTGCCCGGCTTCAACCAGTTTCAACAGCGTTCTTCCTTGGAACAGAACTCTCTGTTAAGCTATTGAAACACACAGCGCATGATCTAGTTTCAGTTTGTTTTCTTCTTGGTATTTATTCAACAAAAACTTAACATCGTCTTATGTCGTACAGATTCAGTAATGAACTTTCTGAGCCAAAGTGCACTACGTTCACAAAATTGATCCAAGACTTAAAATATGAACATTAGATGAGTGATTACAAGCTTAAGTAACCGATTACGTACACGCAGTTACAATCTCCAAATCTTGGAAACGTAGTTCTTCCCTTCATATCAGAGATTGCTTTCAACTAACAGGCTTGTTCTACTGCAGGTTTGTTCGTGGCATAATCAACGTGTACTTACACTAAGGCCCTTAACTGCTCTTCCATAAATATTCATAAACACTAAACGAATTTAATTTTTTTAACATTCTGTTACATCCCTTAAGCCAAAACCGTTTATTAATTTGGATCTGGAAATCATTCCCAGAAGAGTGTAAACTTAATGTTAAGCCGGTGTTCTCTCACACTTTTGCTGTTTTATAGTTGGCTAGAAAAGCCACAACAATATCTTCGAGAAAGAGAAATATTCAAATACAAATATCTCTCTCGTAAATTACATTTTGGCACCACTCTTCTCATGTGTTAGATAAGGACACTTATATCGAATGTCTTCATGTATACGA
This sequence comes from Glossina morsitans morsitans, assembly GCA_001077435.1. Classification (NCBI taxonomy): domain Eukaryota; kingdom Metazoa; phylum Arthropoda; class Insecta; order Diptera; family Glossinidae; genus Glossina; species Glossina morsitans. The sequence continues at coordinate 3,874 of CCAG010011430.1, read as the reverse complement.
AGAATGAGAAGAAAGGAACAAAATGTTTTGCGATCGACATTAAGTTCAACAGAGATATTCGCCATTTATATGTTACGATTGGCTTAGCAAGTAACGAACCGGTGTTTCTTTATTGGTTTTGCTCTTCGAGCATACGCATGCACTAGTGTGCACAAACTTGTATGTGTGTACACGCAGAACAATTGAATATTGTTAGAGAACTTCAAAGAGGCACGAATTTCCGAAAGTAAATTTTAATAAATAGGTGAAGCACTTATGCGATAGTGAGAACAATTTGTAGTTCAAGTTTGTTTAAATGTAAGGTTATAGCTAAGCAGCGCGTACAAACAGTGAGTCTCATTAATTCCGCCCGGAAAAAAATAAACGCTTCCTAAACTAAGTCCGTTATCCAAACTCATATGTTTATTGTACTATTTTGTCCTACTAGCGGATGCATATTAAAATATAATAAAAAACAAATCAAACATTATTCCAGTACACAAGAGAATTGAATAACTTCAAGAACTTAAAAACATAGTGTCATTGGGTTTTTCTAGATTTTGTGTTCTCACGACCACAAGATGAATGTAAAGATTTGTCCGAAATAAATGTCTCATTAAATGCGCTTTAACGCGCTAACTCAACAAGAAAATGTTTTGGAGGTCAAAACAGTTTCAATCAACATCCCTTTGAAAGATTTGCTGTTGGTGATCATGATCCCTCTGACAAGCCTCGAAGTATACGACCAGCTGGATTTGATAATGATATTTCGATATCACATGATCAACTACCTACAGGCAATTGACAAAGTATATAGATGGAGGGGCGTATCGGAACAATTATCTGTCACCAGCAAAAATATTCATCGATCAATTTGTCCTTCATTGCAGTCCAGATGTTGTAGAAATCCACTTTTTAGCAGATGATGATGGGAATGAAAAATGTATTGTTTACGATAATGTAAAGGGTTCCACGCAATGGCTTTCTTCAAACCCAACTTATCAAGGAGGCACTTCGAGTAATATTTTCCTTCACAGAGACTTGATTTCACTAAGCGAAAGACTGGAAATTTGTAGGAAAGATGACAAACTGTCCCTAATAGTGATGGACAAAGTATGAGCCGTTGATGTAGCTATTGTAATATATGTATGTATATACATTTCTATGTGTTTTTATTTTACAGCAAATCGCGTAACTAATACAATCAAAATATTTTAAGGAAATGATAAAAGGTTTGGTTTCAAAGTGAGCTAAGTAGCATTTTGAGAGTTTCAAGTGAATTTATTATTATTACGAACACCAGTACCAGCCTCTTCCTTCTTCAAGAGTATTACGCTGTGAAAACGAAGAGTCGAACAATATGTTCACTTGAGACGAAAGAATTCCATTTCAATTAAAGCTCCAGGAAAGGCGAGTTTTAAAAGACAAAAAAAAAAAAAAACAATAATTTTGATGGAAAAGGTTAAATTGGTCAAAAGCGTGTTGTACGAGATATTTGCGAACAGGGCCATATAAAATGTTCCATAAAACAACAATGAAGGGCCAATGAACTCTGCAAGGCCAAGTAACTTTAATAATATTGAGTTGGCACTGGTCTGTGAAAAAACGGGACCGATCACAATGCTCCTACATAACGATTTCATAAGGTTGTTAGATTATGCATTATATGTGGTCTTAAATGTCAATCCTATCGTTCTTGAATATAGAAAACCGAAAATTATTCCAAGACCACAACAACATAAGAAGCAAAGACGGCTACTTTAAAAAAGCAACTCACGACCCAGTAGTTGAATTTACCCGATAAGATGAGAGAATTAAAAAAATAAATAGTCTCCCAATGGTCTTTTACTTAGCTCCTAGCTTAGATAAAGTGGAATTAGAAATAGGGGCATTCAAAAGCTCGTTCCCTGTCTACCATCAGAGATGAATTTGTTTTCCACTTCATTTATTAATGTGTTGACCTTACTTGGTCTCGTATGCAACTCCCTTCGGCACATTTGGAGCTGTTCATATGCTTCATGCAGCCTACATACTCCTTGTATACAATTCCCTAGACATATGTTATGCATATCACTGATTGGAAATCCACACATCCCTTGAAACTTAAAATATGAATTAAAAGTAAGAAGAGAAGAAAAACTCCGTCATGGCTCGAGCCAACAACCACAGTTTTCTTCCGCTTGGAACAAGAAGCTTTTAAATTCGAATTTACATCAGTAGATCGGCTATTCAATAACTTAACATTACCGTTAATAACCAAGCAAGAAAATTACATTCGGCTACGATTGAATCTCTTATAGTTAACACAGTTATTTGACGAAAGATTGAAAAAAGGAAAAATACAAATTTTCATATCCTATAATACTGGGTGGGCGCACCTAGTTTCTTTCTATTTCATAATAAATATGGAATGAGTGATAAGCAAAACAACACGGAAAGCAAAAGCATGTATTTTTATTGCATAGCGTGTGGGCGTTGTAGGCGTGTCGTTTGACCGGTTTAGGCCATTTCAACTTTCTTTCTGAAATTTGTGGGCGATATCTTAATTTCGGCGAACGAGAGAATGTGCACGACAGATACTTAGTTGGCAAGATGGACAGACGAAGGGCTGGAAATGCTTAGGTGCATTCCAAGTTTGAAATTGGTCAAGATAAATAAATTTTGAAATACTATAATATTCGGTACACGTGGTTAATTTTTTACTAATTTGTACAAGTACTACAGCATTGCGCAAAGTTTACTGTAATGAGCAAAAAATCAGCTCTTTATTCCTGTTGAAAAGCAGAGTTGTCCTCACTGCAAGCGTGACCTTCGACCGATTTGTCCCATTTTCAATACTATCCTGCGTGCAAGAATTTTCTCGGCAAGAAGCATGTTTACAATAGATATTGTAGAGATGGACAGACGAACATACTTAAATCGAGTCAGAATTTCATACTGAAAATGTATACTTTGTGCGATCAAAATACGAACATATGAGTACAACGTAGAAGCGGTTATCATATGAGACGTAGGAATAATAATTTGTAGAAAATTGTAATATTTCGTTTCGTCTATAGTGATCGGTGATGCATAACATTCGCGTCTTGCGAGATGATAAATAAAGGGTTTATTGACAGACGAGACAAATCTGTTTGCTTTTGTTATGGTTTTCATGTGCGGGCGAACTTTTCGTTCAGGGGCAAAGTAGAATTTTATCAACAAAGTGGATAAGGGGGATATATCGAGTCCAGTGAAACGTCGGGCAATAAATATTTGCAAAACATTTCAGTGATATTTTCTATCTAATCGTACACACAAGTTTCTATGACGAGGAGTCGTGTGTAAGGTTCGTGGGTGTGTATTTTGAGAGGCAAGAGGATATACACGAACCGTAAAATCTAAATCAACACATCGAAGTGTGCGCTCACATTCGTACATATATTATCGTGTACGATTAACAGTTGAGATCTATAGGCGACATAAATATAAGTTGCAGGATAGCAAATAAAGAAACTTGGAAGGAACAAAAACAATGCCAGAAAAAGGACGAGAGAAACTTGTTTGTTTTCGTTATGGTTTCATGCTACGGGGTTTTTGAAGCTTACCGTTGCGCGTTATATGAAGAATTTGAAACAAGGAATGAATTTTGATTGATCTGAGCCATTTTCAATGCCAACCTACTTGCAAGAAATCGCAAAGTTTCTGCTAAGTTTGCGAGGATACCCATCACAGAGACGGATAGACGGACATGTCTAAAACGATTTAGTATCTGTTTCTTCTGATATTTGCAAATGTAGTGGTAATCCCAATTATAAGGAAAGAGAAAAAACATAGAAAAAGAGAGAGTGACATCAACACAAGCGTAACTGCTGCAGTTATTTATTTACGAGTAATGTTCGCGAGTAACGTGATT